>JAECUM010014312.1:0-15000 GCA_016617855.1 Megalonaias nervosa
ATATATATATATATATATATATATATATTTATACCACATACATTAAAAAATAACATGCATTTAAAGTGTTGGTATAAAGCAATTTGATATACCAATAATATTGATATATCAAATTGTGATTCGCCCATGGCGCAATAATACGCATATATAAACGTTCTCGCGAGCGTCTGCAGTTGATTCTAGATTAGTGATCAATTTCCACAAATTAGTCACTAGTGACGTATGAAAAATAATGATGAAAAGTAATAATAATCCCCGTTTTCTAAATTAATTTAATATGGTACACATTTTCATCACAATCCTTTCTGCTTTCTGTTCTCCCCTCCCCTCTCAAGCATAACGGACAAACTGCGCAGAAATGTGGAATGAGAGAGAAAAAGGAATTTGGGCTGGATTAAAACCTTGAAATAGAAATTACACCAAGTAACCTACAAGAATATGGTTCGTCGTAACGATACGTGTGCACTTTCCTTGGGATTTATCAACAGTGTTTATCAGTGATACAATGTTGCAAACCAATAAATTCCTCGGTTACGTGGTACACATACTGTGATATATTTAATGTTATGTTTTTTGTGTTTTTTCTTAAACATACCATAATGTTCTAAAAAATCGATTATTATTATTTAAATATGAAAATGTCCAAAGCTCTCTCTCTCTCTCTCTCTCTCTCTCTCTCTCTCTCTCTCTCTCTCGATCGACCATCGTAGCAGGATACGGGCTAAAATCTATGAAATGGCGAACGTAGAGGATTTTCCGACAATATCTCTGGACTTATGAATGATGGTAAAAGTTAAGTCAAACCGACCAAAGGATGAGAGAGAGACAGACAGACAGACAAACAGACAGACAGACAGACAGAGTTTTAAAGTCAAACCGACGAGAGAGAGAGAGAGAGAGAGAGAGAGAGAGAGAGAGAGAGAGAGAGAGAGAGAGAGAGTTTGTGGGTCGGTTGCACTGTTGCTAAAGCAGAATAATGACTTAGATCAACTGTAAATATATTAAAATATTTTAATTACCTCTTGTTGGTTCGTCAGTTGGCTTAGTTTCTATTCTACATTAATTTCCATGCGCCTGAAGGTGAATGGCATTGCGTTCATTTGAATGGTGTAGTTATCCAAGTGTTGCTACTGCTCTACTTTTATTACTAAAACCATCTTTCATGTTTAAATCATAAGTGTGTATTATATTGATTTAATCAATGTGGAGAAAAATAGAAACCAAGAAAAGAAAACAATCAACTTATCAGTATGCAGAGGTGATTGTAAATAGCTACTACGGCAGAGAACTTCATTTTGTAGCGGACACACTCGGGGATGTGAAGAGTTCATTCACTAGGTCAATACACGGCTGCCTGTAGTAAATCTGAACTCCGTTCAAAGAGCAAATATATGTATTTGTATTTGATATAAATAAAATATATGTACAGTATGTACGCTGTATCAATGATATACCACTCGTTGTATAAATTTTTCATTAAACGGAAACTCAGCAAGCTTCGTTTCCTTTTAATGAAAAATTTATACATCTCGTGGTATATCATTGATACAGCGTACATACTATACATATATTATATATATATATATATATATATATATATATATATATATATATATATATATATATATATATATATATATATATATATATATATATGTTATATGTATATATATATATATATATATATATATATATCAGAAGAACTCGTCACAGCGTCACACATATGTTTGCCATTAAGTCATACCTGAACCTAAAAATCTTCATTAAATAAATATTCATCAGAAGAACGACGATGAATAATATTTAAAATCGATAATGGTGAGACCGGAACGTTTATTTATTTATTTAAACTAAGTTTGTATTTATAAATTCTTAGCATAAATATATAGTGCGCGCTAGTGTTTTTAACATAAAGTGCTTAATAAATAAATAAATAAAATTGCCCGACATATTTTATATTTCTATAGCTTTGCAGCAGCTTATACTAAACATAAGTGAAAAATGAGTCACAAACAATATAAACATTCAGAATGTAGCTCTCATGTCGCTTGAAGTGACTTTTTCCATTTAGTAAGATGTTCGTACTATGCCTTTTTTAATGGAATGTTCTTAATTTTTTTCAACAATAAATATAAAAATTTCGTTAAAATGTTTAAAATTATAATAGATATAAAAATTAATGTAATTAGACACTCCACGTAAAACGGAAATACACTTCTGTTATAAACAGATTGTAGTTATAAATGTATCTCTTCTAACAGAATGTGGTATTGTTTAAATAGAAATATTCTTAATGTACAGCTTTTTAATTATTGTATGACGGCGGTTTTCTCGTTTGACTTTCCCGTGTTCTAATATTTGGTACCCCACGCAAGACGTTGCTTTATATTTAGCTGGTATTTAACAGAGTGGTGTGACCAAGAATGGTATTGATTAATGCATGTGCGTGCCTAAAGTAGTTGACACCCGGGGCGGATCCTTCCTTTGGCACCACCACAAATCATTTTAAAGTGCAAACACCCAAAAAATATATTACCTTTGCAAACAGGTTTTTAAACAGTACAGTGCTGTCATAGGCAAACTGGAAATAACTTTATTTTGGCGAATTTTTCATTTGGTTTGAAAACTTGTACTGGTATTTCAACTCTCCCAATGGCACCCCCTTCCCCCAATCTGGCTGTCACCAGGAGCGGACCGCCCCCCCCCCTTTAGTACGACACTGGATTAATGACGTCAGACGATGCCTCTAGTCGAATGAATGTATTTAAGAACTGGATATCATATTTAACAGGAATCGTGACTTCACGAAGCTCTAAAATAGATTGCACGCAACATGAGCTGATGTAGCAAAGCAAAGCCCTTTCTTGTATTGTGTGTAATCAATATCATAATTTATGACTTCATGAATCATGTAAAATATGATGTTATAATTATAAAATAGTTATACAAATAATAAGGAATTTCAAGAAATAAATAACAGAACTATATTTTAAACATTGTTTACAAATATTTTAATGGCACACAAGAAAAGCGCATGAATACATAAGTAGTACCTCTATAGTGTTATTAACTAATTTCTAATTTTCTGCGTCACATGATGCAGTTTGGACTAATCGAAATTCTTGTTACAAAGGCTTCGTAAAAGCACATAATTTACATTAAGACAAGTGAGAGAGACGCAGACAGACAGACAGATAAAGAGAACATGTTTTCTAACCTATTAAGCAACTATAATTAAAATGTATTCTCAAGTTTTGAAAAGACAATAATTAATCATAGTTTGGCAATTTTTGCAACTATAAATTTCGCACAACTAGCTCATTCGAACAAGTACAAAAATATGTTCCAGAACTTAACGCAACGTAATATATCAAATTAAATGTAGGTCGGACTGTCAGAAAGTGAAACATTTTTCAATACACTCTTTCTTCGAGATATTTGCATTTTTCCTTCAGCAAACGAAAATTATCAACAAAAAAGAAAATAACTTTATTGATATCAAGTATTCAAAAAAGCAGGTCGTCGGCGCAATACTTAATTCATATATAGTACAGTGTCGCATAAATCAATGAAAAAATGAATGAACAATGGTGACAGAAACATGTGAATACATAAATCCTCGAGGAGGGAAGAGAGAGAGAGACACATCGAAAGAAGATAAACTAAGTTAGAATGCATTGAACACATATTTAACAAGGTATTTTACAGTTTTCATGTTTCTATTATCCGTAATTTTCATAGCTTGTACACAGTAACGGCCTTAGCAAACGCTGGGCCCGATTTGGATCCTTTTGTCGGGGCCCCTTGGATTTACGCGTAGGGCCCCATGTGAGCATGGCATTTGGAAATAAACTTTTAAACAAGTTTTATGTGATATTGAACTTAATAGTTTTTTACATCGCTTTAAAATTACCTTCTCTCCTATGATATATTTTTTTAAAAATTACTAACGCACGGGGCCCCTGTGAGTGCCGGGCCCGATTGGGTCAAATGATCAAATTGATCTAATAGGTCTAAGGCCGGCCCTGCTTAGACATGATTGGTTTCGGCCATATATAATATTTTCAAAGTGAGAGGTAGAGAGGACAGATGATATTCATCTTTGACCTTATTATTTACACAAAGTTCACATTTCCTTTCTTGCTGTTCTTTTTCTACATGTCTACGAGTCTCGGTACTTAGTGCGTGTGATGAAACCCCTAATTTACTTAAGGCCTTTCTGTGTTTTAGTCTTGGAGTCAAATAGTACTATAATTCAAATGTTATTCCAATGTCTCATTGCACATTAGCTAGGAAACCAGTTTTATAATCAGGATTCCATTTATAGTGTAGATTGTACAGTTCATGTTATCCCAAGCCTGTGTCAATATCACGAATGACTTATGTTGTTTCTTTCATAGTATCAATAGTTTTCGACGTTATCCCAACTTTGTATCAAGAATTACATATTCTTTGCTTCTTTCATAGTGTCCTGTTATCCCATGTTATCCTAAAGCCCGTGTCAGTATCAAGAATTACATATATTGTTATTTCTTTCTTAGTGTCAATGTTATTTCATGTTATCCCAAGCCTGTGTCAGTGTCATGCTGTGATACATATACGGTGGTTAAGATATTCCACAAACATTAAAATAAATAATTTTGATGTCATTACATTTACTTATTTAATTTCGATTAGACCTTTGATATGTTTAATTTTACCCAGAATGTTAGTTCTTGTAATCGTCGTTCTTTCCGTTGTAACATAGCGAGAAAATAGATATATGTTTTACCTTCCATCTAATGCAGACAAATGTATTTCTATCTTTTAAAGCTGTAATTAGTTTTTAAAGAGGGTTTTCCTTACACCCACCCACAGCTGCACACACACACACACACACACACAGTTCTTGGACGTGCTGAGGCGTACGCTAGACCAGCTGATTAAAACAATTAGCCAGGTAACTTAGCTATAAGGCGAATATTCAAAGATATGTTAAAATCCATAATACTAGTAAGATGAAAATGACACAGTTTAGTTAATCCTCATCTATACCTCACACTAACCTGCGCAACGTTTGCATTTAGTTTTGTTGACTTGTAGACTTCATTTGATTTCAACAGAATACTGCAACAATGCACGTTTCAGCATTAAAATTTGTCATTCTTGCCTTGGCTTTAACAACAACGTCCATTTGTATATTTACTGGATAGATATTGTTTCGCTCAATCAGTCATTCAATGTATAAGAATTCAGAACTGTTTTAATTTTTATGATTTTAATTGTATGTGGATTTAACAAGAATGTACTAATGAAATAATCTAAACTCAACTGCTTAAATGCTAGATTATTCGTGTCATTACATTGGTGATTTTATTGTTGTTTAGACATCAGAAAGCTTAAATGCTAGATAATTCGTGTCATTACGTTCGTAGTTTTATAATGTTGGACATCAGCAAGCTAGATGAGATAATTTTTATAAGAACTACCTCTCAGTAAATGACAAAGAAGCTAAATAATAACTTTGCCCCTTGACTAATTGTCGTGTTTTAATTTTCAGAAGGCACTTTCCTGTCAAGAAAAGCGATTATTCACCTAATTTAGCGTAAAATAGTTTTGGTTTTAGCGGTGTCAGATGATCAAGAAAATTTTAAAGAATATATAAGACAGTGGTAGATAAATCTTGATATAATGTTTACGAAAACTACATATATGGCTGGCCGGGCATGTTGGGCATACTGTTTACTACAATTATTTCATATTAGGCTATAACTCATTACGAGGAATGTTAAGGAATCGATATTGTAGGCCATTAGAATGAACCGTAGTAAAGAAATGCGAATGTACGTAAATTAAAATTCTAGAATATAAATTTAATACCAGCTCAGCGTTTTCATTGAAACCTTGTACGGTTCTTCTTTCTATTCAAAATTATGAGTTTCTATGACGTTACGCATTTGTTTATTGTTGCATTTATATCTTAGGAACTGTTCTTATTTTCTCTCTATATGAAAGATGATCTTATTTCTGAACCTAAGCGTACATATTTAGCAAAACAAAGCAAAACATTAAAGAAAAAAATACCATAATTTGTTTAGTTTCATACTCACGCAAGGATAGTTATTTTGTTGAAAGTCAAAGGTTTCAATATGCAGCTCGAGCTTTTGGGTGTCATTTTATAAGCAACATTTATCATTCTTGATACTGACAGACTTGGGATAACATCGAAAAACAGTGACATTATGAAAGAAACCACAAAATATATTTTTGTTTAATCTGACACTGGCTTGGGATAACATGGAATAATACTGACACTATGAAAGAAACACCAAAATATGTTATTCTTTATATTGACACTTGTTTAGGATAGCAAGGAATAACACTGACACTATGAAAGAAACAACAAACTATGTTATTCTTGATATTGACACTGGCTTGGAATAACAACGAATTATATTGACCATATAAAAGAAACAACAAAATATGTTATTTTTTATATTAACTCTGGCTTGTGATAACAGGGAATAACATTGACCATATGAAAGAAACAATAAAATATGTCATTATTCATATTGTCACAGGATTTGGATCCCACATTTAAAATAAAATAAACTATATTATCATACCGGTTATGAAAATGTTAAAATGAAAATTAAAACTTCTATTAATATTAGCAGGCATTCTCTTTTAAATCCAGAGATAGCAATCTCTCTCTCTCTCTCTCTCTCTCTCTCTCTCTCTCTCTCTCTCTCTCTCAAGCTTCTACTGGATGTGTAGTTACTAACCCTTTTATCCGATGAAAATTTATATGGCATTGAAATTCGACTATTCACATGAATTTTTGAAAAAGTGTTTTGTAATTTTTTTGTAATCGGAAGCCATGTCTTTGAAAAAGCTTTATGTTTAATATCGCGTATTATTATGACACATTCCCTAGTCATACGGCAGAAGTGTAATTAAGAGAATAACAACAAGATAGTTTGTTGCAGCTCTGAATTGCGTAGGGGTGACTAAACACCTTATAATGACTGTCCCATTACCTATAATTGAAAATTTATGGATAATTCAGGATTTTGTTTGTCTCAATAAATCACTTATCTGAATAAATGTAATTTCATTTTAGACTTTTGACAGGTTATTTGCCCAGCATAACTTGTAGAATCTATAACAGATTGTTTTCCAAATCAACTGTTTGTATAGCTTTTAGAGTATGCTTGTTTTGAAAGTGGTTGTCAAAAATGGATAACTCACATGGCATGTCACCCCACGCATCAAAATTGGTGCTCAGTATATAATACAGCAGGGAAACTCCCACTTGTATCCGGCGCATTTGGAAATATGTCGTTTGTATACGTACGTTTTGTTTTAAGGTGATTGTTCCTTAGGATAGCAATTGTAAACCTTGTTCAAAGGTTTTGACTACAATTATCGATTTCGCTTAATTAGGGGTTAAAATGATCAAATCATGCCATATAAAACTTGAATTATACACAAGACCTTATTGTCACTTAGGTTATTAAATGGAATCATTGCCATCGTTTTCAGTAGCCAAATAATTGCTGTCAGAATTTGAAAATACAACAAAACCTTGAACAGCAGTCTGTTTGGAAGAAGAAAAGGTAAGTAAATCAGATGTTGTGTCAATTCATAAGTACTATATATATATAAATATATATATATATATATATATATATATATATATATATATATATATATATATATATATATATATATATATATATATATATATATATATATATATATATATATATTGTTCCTTCGCTAGTTTGTTTCCTTGTTTTTGTTTTGTGTGGATGTAAAATGAGCATTTAGACTCACCCCACCCCCAACTAAGGGTTTAGTCCAAACTCTCACGTGCCTTGAAATTGTGGTTCTGCACCAGCTATTCAACCTCTTTCGCCTGCTCTTATCTTTCTATAGTGTTTTTATGGGGAAGTATTAAAAATGTTTGTTGCAAAAACGTGTTTCTGGTTAATAAACTAAAGAACAGGACTTACGTCACAGTGATTAGCTCCCATCCTATTTTCGACATAAAATGTTGCAATCGGTATTTTTATCAGCAACATATTTGCCACGAAAACTCTGTTTCGGAGAGGAAATTCCACAAACTGACTTATGCACACACAGAATGTTCTAGATTCGGACGTGATGGATCAGTAGGGTTTTAGCTATACTTGAAAGAATATCTCTGTTATGTGAACACACAATGTTCTAGTTTCTGACGCGACACTTCAGAGGGTATACATCAAGCTTGCCCCTTCATGCACTGCTTTCTAGCTGGAGCAGAAGAAATGAAGTGGTAGTAAAGTGGGAGTGTGGTTGGGCCTATTGCAGATTTTGGAAGATAACTAGGGCATTTTGATCTGAGGATAGTGACTAAAAAGGATAATGATAACTACCGCACTGACGGTTCACTACCTTCTGCTTCGGTTAAGGCCATACCGAATGCACTAATGGCACGTTGGGGGGGTGGGGGTGTTCACGACCATATCAAGCTTCGTCTCTTTCACTGGGTGTTAATTATTTTGTTTGTTTTTTTTTTTTATCAGGGGTTTTTGTGGGGGGAGGGGGACTTCGTCGATTACAACTGAAGTGTATGCTGTGTGACCATATTTCATTTTTCATGCCGTATCCTTTTCTACTTCATCGAGAGTCAGCCTCAGAGTTGGCGTTGTCGCCTATCGCCTTAAATATGTGGTATATTTCATTGTGCTTTGTGGTTTTCATGGATAGTCGTCGGCTGATAAACGTTCCAGATTCGAAAATCAGACAACAGCTATAAGCATCACTATAGTACCTTTTTTCCGTAGTTTCAGAGATCGTTTATTTTTCTGGCCGATTTCTTTGATGCAGCAGAGCGCGACGTTTTTGTCAAATATGTCTGGGAATTTTTTTTTTCTGTTGGCGAGACGAGTGATTAGGGGCTCTACATACTCCGAATTAAATGTCACTGCTGAAGGCATTTTCTCAAATCCAATGTCGGCATTATAGGAGAAATCACGTACGAGATTTCCAGGAAGTATTACTTATATTTGTTAAGACAGAGAAAGCCCAATTAATCTTAGCTTACCGAATGTGGTTTAGGATGCTCTGGGTGGTCCCATTGTTCAATATCTGTCTGCTTTGCATCTTCGTCTCGCCGCGGTCTTAACCAGTACGTGTCAACGCCAAGTTGGCGCAGGTGCTCTTTTGCCAGTGGTTTGTAGTCCTTGTCGATCACAACGTGTAGTGTTTGCTGCGCCAATACCCCCTTGTCGCTTACAGGATCCCGTCAAGGGGCACAAATGGTTCTTGTTAGTCGTCCAATTCTGGCCGCTACAGTATGGTTTTACTTCGTCCTTTGTTTCTCGAGTTCTAAATGAGATAGCTGAAGATTGTCAGAGTGGCTGAAGAACTCCTGGTACCAATTCAGCTTCCTTAGTAAACCTATGAAAACATCAAGATATTTAAAAATTGAAATAACTTTAAATTTCTGAATGTATAATCGTCAGTATAGACATATTCTTGATGTCAGCTTCCGTGCAGAAAAAGCCATTGGAGCCGAGGCATATTTTGGATCTACATGTGTTTTAACCATGTGTTTTCAGATCCGCACCGAACAGAAAGGAGCTAATTTCAATAATGAGATCTCAAAGTTAAAGTCTGTAAAAGGAATGAAATTCAATCAATGAAACGTTGTGTCTCTTTTTAAGTTACAGCTGGCGGCTGATTCGGAGCAGGCTTACACGGATCAAATTACGGGCTTATTCGGACCAAAAGTTCAGGCTGATCCGGATCATGTTTTTACTAAAATCTTACTTTCAATATCAACCAATCCTGGCCAGCCAAAATCATATACACTCTATTTATACTTACCTATTTCAAAACTGGTTCCCATTTTTGCATATCATTTAACCGAGAGTCCTGAAAGCCACGACGCTTGTGCGTTGACGTTGAGACCCTAGCACCGGATGGTGTCTCTAGCGGCAAGCATAGAGGCAAAGGTGACCCTCAAACGTTCGTACGAGACGTTAGCGGGGACTACGCCGGTGTCGTTATGGGCACGTGTTACTCCATTTACACAGTTCGAAAGTGAGGCCTACATACCACCCCCATGACTGCTGTGGAAGCTGATAAAGTAAAGTCTTGCGCCCAGGATAGTGATAGTTTCATTGTTGTTGCTGGGAGTAAAACCACTTAAGTTTTGAAAGTCCTGCATTGAATCAAAGCGATACAAATCGGAAGCATTTGTTTCTGTGAAAGTCCCTATAACGAAGTACTGTCGGCCATTGAGTACACGACCATTAAAGCGCTTCCAGTGATTGCGCCCAACGTGGCAACACTACGTACCTCACGGCCAGGAGTTTCAGTATCTGAGGCGACATTAAGCCAGTATCGGGTAACTCATTGTTTATTTGTGTTCGTATGTGTGCTAGTTATATTATTCTAGTTCAAAGTTACCAGTGCACTCCAAGAGTTTGACTGGCTGATGTTTGTCGTCCAAAACTCATATCCTGAGTTCCGAATGTTCTTTAGGAGAGTTTGCACTAATACTGAATTCAACTGTATACAATACGAGTCCTCCCAAAGCACTAGCCCCCAACGCGAATAACCTGGAGTAGCGTGCTTTACCTCGCATCTACTTTAATGCCAGTCAAATTTGTGTGGTCGTGGTGCATATAGAACCCAGGGACATTAATGGCATTGGTTGATTGGGCGCCGTGTCCGTGCCAACTCCGTAGACCCCAGATAGCACGAAATTGATTAATTGTGCAAGCTTGTTGCGATAGAGATAACAATCGAAGTAAGTGAGGGTGAAGATGACACTCCCGGTTGCTGCCTTGTAGTCTGCAGCCATTCCTGGTATAAAAATCCGGATGACTTTAACTAGCGTCTGAAATCGAAATTACGGTGGTTGCTATCAGGACTGGTTGGGGAGAGGTCACAAGAATTTTGTTGTTGCCTACCTCAGCTGATGCGAGATGCCACCATGGGATATAGAAGATATCTGGGAACTCTACATGCCTACTAGGACCAGTTCATATTGATTACTCCAGGGTCACCAGACCATCTAGAGGTTTTGTAAATACGACATTCATTGGACGCAAAGTACGATGACGGCAACGTCTTTTAGAATAGCGATGCGGAGAGGGCGCAGACACACCACCTGTTGCTGAAACTAGTCGTCCATGTGCGGGATTGGGTGTCGTTTATGGCATCGTTCATCAAAATTGCTAACAGGTACATCATATCCTCGGTTGATATGAAAGGCATCAATCACAACTGGTTCTCCTGATCGGCAGACAGTGAGATTAAATGTTTTCAGAACCAATTAAACTTTACCATCTGGTGTGCAACCACTGGCTGAGAAGTCATCGTTCGCGATCAACTGTTGTTGGGGTCAGATGGACTTCCCAAACTGTTTAAAACACGCCAGGTCCTGGAACTCCACGGGTATGCCAGTAGAAAGTCATAATAGGTCCTTCGTGGTGGCTTCTAAAGTATCCCCTCTGATACGGACATCTACGACGATTATAATAATACGCTTCTGGTAATGGAAGACAGCATGACTCGGTATGGTTTCCAGCGCGCACAAATACTCGCGCCATGACAGCAAACAAGACAACCGGTCAAAAACGGACGCGTTGGTGAGCATCAAGCCACTGGTGACAGAAATGATTGCACCATCCAGCACCAAACAAAAAGTGACGAAACCGAAGGCTTCGATGCAAATAAACAGTACTGATCAAGGGAAGTATTGCGCTGAAGCTTACGTCCATCTGGTTTATCCACTGAACATTCACTATCCTTAGAGCGGAGAACTGCAAAGAATGCGGCTGCTATCGTGATGAACAGCACCACGATGCTTCTCGCCAGCCAGCCAATAGAATTGTCCTCTGACAGCGTGCTCCCAATAATTTCATCTGCTGTTGTACCCAATCTTTTGCGTTCGTGGGAAGCGGGAAGTGGAGAAGACACTGACACCCTGTATACGAAAGAATTCTATTGATGGAAACGGGCAATTTGGTTTCAAACTGTATCTCGGTTTTTGCCTGGCAGCCTCTAGCCGCGGTTTGCGCTCTTCCTTTAGTATATTTCAATACGATCTTCTATCTTTTGGCTTATCTTTTCTCTTTCCTTTTTGATCTGGTTCGTGTCATTTTCCAACAATATCAGGTTTCTATTTTCTACGAATGTGGCTGTCGAACTATGTAAGCTTCGAGAGGTTATTTACACGTGTACTTTAATGGACCACGTTGAAACCTAGGATCTATCTCATCGGAAGCCTGTCAGGATCCTGTGCCGCCGCACTTTTTGTCCTGTGTCCTCGGATTCCAACACAGCTTGTCATTTGTTTCGGTCGGTACTTCTTTTTGGACTTTTCTCAAACGTTTTTGCTGCCCTTTTTCTTTTGTCTAAATAGGTATGATATTTATTCGTGTGGTGTAATGTCTCTATGCTTTCTGTGTTATATTCATGAATTTTATGTCTAAAATAGGTATGTGACATATCAGTGCCTTTTATGGCCTCTATTCTTTGTGTGTTATTTGCATGCATTTTATGTTTCAAATAAGTCTCATCTACTAGTATGTAATATCTCCATACTTTCTGTATGAAGTGTATGCAATTTTATGTCTAAAATAGGTATGTCATATATCAGTGTAGTGTAATGTGCTTTTTGTGTGCTGTGTATGCATTTTTATGTCTAAAATAGGTATATATCAGTCTAGTGTAATGTCTCTTTGCTTATTGTGATGTGTATGCATTTTAATGACTAAAATAGGTATGTGATATTTCAATGTATTGCAAGGCATTAACGCCCTATGGTCATAAACTAAGAAACAGAAAGAGGCACAACGTACAATTTTTAAAAAAAAATAACTTAACACATAATTTAATTCTCTGTGTTATGAAATGTAAATTTAAGTGGAACTCACAATATTACGAATTAAATCCAAAATAGGACTAAAAAGTTCTACAAATGTCCAAAAGAATCGAGTGTTCCGAATTAATTTCATGTCCTCGGATGTGTTGATATGCCAACAGTTTTGATGTATCACAATGGTATTGTCCAGAACTCCTTTCAATAAATTCACAAAAGTTCCAGAATAATATCTTAGTCCAGAATCAAAGAATACTTCGTAAATTCCAATGAATAATCAACACAAATGGTTTCCTCTCTAATTGTATCTAAACACAATGTTAAACACCTATCTGCTGACTGATATTAAAACAAGAAATAAGAATTAGTTAATTGATCAACTCTCGTCCTTGAATACACATTTACCGTTGTATTACGGTTCTAAGTCGCAGTACTTCCTACGTGACAAATCTTTCAATAACACGCGTCGCAACAGAACCCACCTGACTGAACCATCCAAATGGAAATTACCACAAACTTGTAAACAGGTTCAGTTTTACGACTGATTTTAAAACTTGTTAACACCTATTTAAGATCATATGCAATCTACGGAGTCGCACCAAAAGTGAAAACACAAAATATACATAATATAAGGTCTCTGCTTTCTGTGTGATATACATACCGTTATGTCTCAAAGTAGGTATGTCATATAAATGTGTAGTGTATGCCTCTATGCATTCTGTGTGTTATGCGTGCCTTTTATGTCTCAGATAGGTATGTCATATAAATATGTAGTGTAATGCTTCTATGCATTCTGTTTATTATGCATTCATTTTATGTCTCAAATAGGTATGACATGTAAATGTGTAGTGTAATGCATCTATGCATTCTGTGTGATATGCATGCATTTCATGTCTCAAATAGGTATGACATGTAAATGTGTGGTGTAATGCATCTATGCAATCTGTGTGATATGCATGCATTTCATGTCTCAAATGGTATGCCATGTAAATGTGTAGTATAATGCTTCTATGCATTCTATGTGTTATGCATTCATTTTATGTCTAATTAGGCGTGTGATATATCAGTGTAGTGCAATGTCTCTATGCTTTCTGTGTGATGTGTATGTATTTTTATGTCTAAAATAGGTACTTACATATCAGTGCAGTGTAATGTCTATATGCTTTATGTGTGATGTGTATGTATTTTTATGTCTGAATACTCATGTTGCTCTACATGTACTTCTTTCTAGGTTATTGTTAGTCGGAATAATAGCTCTTCACAGCTAATTTTATTTATTGTATGTCGGACGTTCCGTCTGATGCCTTAAACTATATCGCTGGAGTAGTTATTGTCTCTACTTTCAAGCGGACACAAACTTGACATATGCTTGCCAAAACTGTGTAGTGTATCCATCTATCGACTGACTGATCGATCGACTGATCTATCAACCTATTTATAATATACAACATTATTTATAAAAGAGACATCACTTCGCTAATATTCATTCTTCCTCACAGCCTTCATTTAGAAAAGCTACCTATAACCCAATCTTTTAAACAGCTATTGCAAAAAAAAGAAGCAACCCCCCCCCCCAAAATAAAAAAACTTTACCAATTGACTCTATGTAACACAGATGTCAATACGTGACCAGACGAATCTTAAACACGGGCATTCACGCGGATGCACGCTCTAACGCCCAACACTAGCTCACGTCCTTATGTACGTAAATGTTTCACTCTTTTCTTTCTTCTTTCCCTTTGTTCGGATACTGTGTACCTACACCTAATACTGCATTTTTATTCTCTGAAGTTCAAGGTAACAATGAAGTCCTACAGTTATTAGATCTGTGTTGATGATACTTGCGCACATTTTCCGGATCAAAAACAGTGAAGACTTTATAATACTCCTGCACGGTATTGTATTACCATCATATTTTAAATTCAGTCTGTTTGATTTAATTCGTTTCTGATATACCGATTGTGCCTGAAATTTAGCAGCGTGTGTTTTTTAATTATAGGATATGTGTTGCTTATTAATCAATTAATTAAACACAGAATTGTGCTTTTTGTGCAGAGAGGTTCTTTTAATTAATTATTAGTATAGTTTAAGAAGTAGAAGAAGAACCTACCTGTACAAAAGCAAAATTCTGTGCTTGA
>JAECUM010014313.1:0-110303 GCA_016617855.1 Megalonaias nervosa
TTGTTCAAAGCTCATGTTGTCTCCAACTGGTACCACAATAAAACCATGACTAACAATCCTCGCAGTCATTGGTGCCGAAGGCCAGTCGTGATGTCGTCGCCTTTGTAACCAGGAACTTGCGATTTTGGGCCAAAATTTTCCTCTCATGCAGTATACATTGTCCATCTCTAATGAGTCCGAGAGTGTGACTGTTTCTGCAGGTCCATGGCTAATGTCATCTGGTTTGTACAAATGATGAGCTCTATTGTGTAACACCGATCTACCAACGCTGTCGACCGATAGATACTTATTGTTCCAATGATTCAATGGCTTTAGGGACTCCATATCTACAAACTGTAGTTTTGTGTATCCGGGGGTAGTCAATTCGTCACAAACCATGATGTAAGTTACAACATCCGGGCGCAAGTCGCTCATCTCCTCAATGAGGTCTACAGCGTCATGACACGTGACCTTGTCGATGTCAGATCCCATGCCTGGTGTTGTGGAGCCTTCAGGCTGACTACCAAAGTAGAAGAAGGTGGAGTCTCCTCCAAAGACGTTTGTAAAAAGTTCCCAGGCTTTCTCTTCCTCCAACCAGATCTGTCGCCTCCTCTTCCGATCCTCCTCTGATACCCCCACTTTCTCCAGAAGTATTGACCACAGCGTGGAAATGACATGATTGTACTCTGCAAGTCTTGTGTCAGACATTGAACCTAATTCAATGAGAAAATAATAATAATAATAATAATAATAATAATAATAATAATAATAATATCAAGTATAATCATCATTAAGACAACAGTACATCCTAGTCACGCGGGCCATGATTCTCGATATCTTGGATAAGTGAGGGAGAAAGGATGAGCAAATAGATACATAGATGGATGGATGGAAGAATGGATAAATAGATAGGTATATTAATAGACAGATGGATGGATATTATACCGCAAGTTTTAAAAAAAAATTGTATTTTGTTCTTGTCGCACTGGTCTAATGATTCTTTGAAGTTTTGTGTCCATTAGCAAGACATGCTCAATAAAAATCAACTGTCAGATTTGGTTCTATTGGCAATATTAGTTTGGGGATTTTTGTTTGTTTGGGGGTGGGGGTGGCAGCCAGGTGTAAAACCTATGTTTTACCTTTTCTCTAGAACCGCTCAGCTGATTGATCAAACGTTTTAGGAATGTTTCTTAAGATCCTAATTATATCTATGGTGGCTCTCCTGGCACCGGTATGGCTTCCTTAGCAACAAGGTGGAAAACCTGGGATTTACTTCTCCTCTACAATAACTAAGCAAATTAGCAACATTTGATAAAACTTGCTTTCCAGAAATATGCTTGGCAAGGATCCCCTAGCAATGGTGTGATTTCTATAGCAACCATATGAGAAAGCTATTTTCATTTCCTTCTCAAGAACGTCAGAGCTGTGGTGTCCGTTGCAACCCTTTATGAAACCATTTTTCTACTTCTGCTCCAGAATGTACCCACCAGAATGTGTCCATCAGTTTTGAGTAGACTTGATGGAAATGTTCCTCAGGATATATTTTGCCTGAAATGCGTCTCAAGTGTCTCCACTAGCAACAGCGTGGCTTCTACGGCAACAAGGTAGAGAACAAATAAATGATACTCATCTCGTTTTAAGGATGGCTTATTGTTACTAATACAGAAATTTATCACATAACAACCGCCTCTCCCAAACTGCCTGACAAAACCAGATGACATCTGACCAAATCAGACCACATCTGACCACATCACACCAAATCAGACCAAATTTGACGTTTAGAGTCCTAACATGAGTATGTTTCACATTCATGTATGTGTGTGTGATTTGGATTTTTAACGTAGCTTTAACAATTTTTCAGTCATATCGCTACGATGTCTGCAGTGTGGCAGTTTATAGTGATGTCTAGCACTGGGGCATCATGCCGCAGACATGTAGCATGATGTCCCACCCAGTCACATTATCCTGACACCAGGCCGACCAGTCCTAACACTAACCTCTTAATATATGAGCGCCAAGCGAGGCAGCTGTTAGTACCATTTTGTAATTCTTAGGTATGACTCGGCCGGGTTTCACTATAGTAAGAAAATGGCAGAATATCAGAGGGATAAATATCGTACACACACAGACACACACACACACACACTGACTTTGGAAATGGAGTCAACTTAATTTGTGTTATGTTGCATGTACACTGTTTTGTTTTTCATCTTACTTTGGAATTACCATTTTGACAGACATGCTGAGATGACGGAAGGATGGTTAGCATTCATTCTTACATACAAGATACGAATTGTAAAACTATTTTGAATGGCATGGGAAAAAATGATGAATTTTCATACGGCACCCTACCCACAAAAAACAATATTGCCTTATATATATATATATATATATATATATATATATATATATATATATATATATATATATATATATATATATATTATTTTCTCCTGCCTCATTGCTACTAAATTTGCATTTTAGACCAACACGTGTCACGTGATTCATCTTAGGATTCTTGCTTATTATCCTCTTAGATACTCAAAACAAAAAGATAAACATGCTGTCGTGATTTTCACACCACCCTCTAACCTTTGATGGAGTGACCATATATAATTATTTTCATTCATACATTTGTACCTTTATTAGAAGGGAAGGAGATACTCCATTTTATTTCATTTCAATTTCATCAATTCGTAAATGTACTACATGCACTGGAAAAAAATAACCACACAGATTTATATCATAATAGGAAGGTCAAGATAAATATTCGGCTTTAATCTTCTTGGTGTTAATGTAGATGATGATGAGGAAATAGGAAGAGCGCCCAATCAGTAGCCAGTGAGTCACGAGTTCGGACCTAAGAGCTTCCTGGCCGTAACTGTTATGTATATTTCGTTTATATTATGTACATGGCTTTTGTCATAAATGAGGGTTGTGCCTACCTGACTTTTGGAATAATTCTATGACGTAAACAGCATGTTTACTTGAATTTAAGATCAGACCTCATTTATGAGATAGTGATTTTTTCTATTAGAAATTATAAGTTTTCCAGAACATTCTTTGCGTCATGGGACAGGTGGCAGTTTATATATAAATAGAGGTTTTTTAAAATAAAGTTTTCATTCCTGTTTTAGGATAAGTCTCTGGAATCATAGTTGTGTTCAGATATAATTTGAGTGGAATTATTAATTGGAATTACAAAGTGCTCATTGACGTTTTGGACTAAAACACTATTTTTTGATTATTGAGGACTCATTTAAAGACATTCTGGATTATATCATTGTAACACATCAAGACATTCAAGACTTTTATAGTTCATTCGGAAAATTCTTTTCTTTTGGACTTTTCATAGGATATTTAGGGTTGTTTGGAATATAAATCACAATACAGTAAGTTCCTCTTAAATTTTTACTTATAAATTAGAGACAAAAAGTATTTGTTGATCTTACTAAACTTGTTGGTTTCGTTTTTATCTGTTACATATTTTAAGACATAGGGCCATAACATAATAATCTTGAGCATGGTATATGTTGACAACGATAATATGATCTGCATTTATAAACAAAGACGAGTTCATATCAACAAGGATAGGGGACACAGGGTTGTTTACAGGAACAACTTAGACTCCAGTTATTTAAAGTAGACACTTATCTGCACACTAAGTAGCAGATATTACTATAAAACTTCCTTGAACTAATTAGTTTACCATCTTAAATTCAAAGGGTTTTTAAATGTGTGTATTATGATAATAATATACAATTAAGTCAATCAAGTTTCAGTCAATAATACACATTTAAATTATACAAATTTCAGTGAATATACATTTAAGTTATACAAATGCAGAAACTGCTGAAATGAAAATTAAGCAGGATCACAATTGTGATCATAAAAATACACAATTTGGAGTCCTGTTTTATTTTTGCATAACTTTAGTCATCATAATCAACAGCAGCATCACTACCACTATCATCATTGTTATCGTCATCATCACTACCATCACCATCGTCATCATCATCGTCGTCGTCAGTATCATCGGAACCACCATCATCGACCAAATCATTACTACTATTATTATCATCGTCATCATTATTATCATTATCATCAGCAACATATACTCAGCAACAGCAGCACTATTACATTATATTGAACAACGCTTTCAAATTTACTACTTACTAATAATAGAAATTGATGTTAATGATGACGTTATTGTAGTTGATGATTATGATGATAAAATATCATTATTATTTACAGAGTTTTCTACCCATGTTTCTTCCTCTCCTTCATATTATTCATATTAGAAGTAGTAGTAGTAGTAGTGGTAACAATAGTAGTAGTAGTAGTAGCAGTAGTAGTAGTAGTAGTAGTAGTAGCAATAGTAGTAGTTATAGTAAAACAAAGATTTATAACGTTTTCTTTTCAACATGCAAAAAATGTACGTAGTTTTCGGCGTTTTGCATTTCATTTGGAAAAAAAAACGAATTTTCTGGATTAGCTCATAGAAAGAATATGTTTATCTTATTTTTACAAGCTTAAAAATTCAGTTTCTATCTTTTTTACATTATAAAAGCATATTTTATATAGTTGACATAGTAACAATAGACATCTAAAAAAAATTGCATAAGACGTAACTACATTTTCTCATGCACTCCGAAAATTAAAATGCCAAATAAACCAATGTTCTTGGGGTAAAGTCAGCTCTTTTGCAATCTACAGTTGCATTTCTATTATATTAATCCTTTCAACAGACGATTGTTTTGTAACTTTATTTGTTATTTAGATTAAAATAATACTTTCTCGAAGTCTGTATTGTCCTTATTCTACAATTCGCAATAGCATTTGTCTGAAAAACAATTTGGCGTATACCGTGCGAATACCTGAACAATTATATCATAACCTATCTTGAATTGGCAGGTCCTAATCAACACAAACGTTACCGATTTCCAATAGAACACTGTTTATCAGTGTCATGCGAGGAGTATATTAAATTCGGAGGATATTTCGGACATTATTTATGCAAATCTACCTGAATTCCATAGAGAGCAAACCTGATTGGTCGCAGTGACAAATTATTATCTTGTACTGACGAAGACGGTTATAAATGCAGGCGTTTGTTGTGGCTTTCTCTTGTTTTATTTTCTTTCAGCAGTTTCGGCTAGTTATGGTTTCAAGTGCAGACCAGTGCATAATTAAATTGTTGCACCTGAAGTTTTGTGCACACCAATGAAGACATAAATTCTGGAGCGCATATTTACTAATCCTTGTAATTCGACGCTGCAGACCTAAAATTTCAAAAGGGTCTTATATTGCATGATCCTTGGTGTAATTAAATTCATTTGCTCTGTAACGGCGGAATAATGACGATAACGTCAGTGATGTAACTTTTACTTTATTCGATTGAATCTTCAATAAGATGTAAGAGAAGCAGATTGGGAGAGAACTGCCCTGTCCGGGCTGTGCATGAAAATGAGTCTGACAGATGTACCTGTTGTCAAAAGAGAAGGTCTCTCATTGTCTTCGTCTCTTCCAGACGTCAATTAGACGTTTTTCTAAACAACATTCCAAACCTGTTCAACAAGGGCACGGATATTCATTTTCAAATAAATTACCGGCTTCAAATATATGCATTGATCTGCTTCTTACAATCTCTAGCAGTAAAAGTATAAAACAAAACAACAAGAAAAAACATTTCCATCCAAAACAATGAAATGAATATAGGCAACGTTTAAGATTTATGAAAGGAAAACACTTCCGAAAGCAACATCAGCCTGTCTCCTAGGTAAGCACAACTATCTTTCTGGCCTGAAGGGCAAATTTATCCGCGCTGTCAATCGGAACGTAATATTTGTGCAAGACAAAAATATTCCTCGGATGTATGTCGTAGTAATTAAGAGAAAAAGTATATGTTTTGTTCGCTGGATAGTCTTCGTATACAAGAAACCGCAATCTATTAGGACCAACTCGGCTACTACTACGATATGGTTGACCGTAGGATTGACCGAAAAGTTACGAATGAAATATATATGCACGCATTCGCACCTCCACGGTCAAGCCTTGTTTCCTACATAACTGAGGTGGTCAAAATGGCAACTATCGACATACGTTTGAAGTAATATCCGTAGAATTGACCTCGAAGTTGCGAACGTCATGTTTTGCCTTTGGTCTGGCTGCTCAACCAATCACAGAGAAACTCCACTGCGTATAAAAATGTGATGTCAAGAAGCCCTCTGGAGTTACCTATCCTACTTTTATGTACTGTACCTCCTGTGACAAAAGTGTGAAATCGTATAAGTTTCATATTTTCTTTACAATTAAGTAATATATAGGAAGCACACAATTATGTTAAAATGTTCATGAAATATATATTTAAACGAATCAACTAGCTGCTAGGGGATACACATAATCCTACATCATCATCATCATCATCATCATCATCATCATCATCATCAATCCCTTAACCCAAGAGGTCGTTGGGGCACCACAGTTGACATTACATCTAATTCTCTCCATATTTGCCTATTCTCTACTGCCCTTTGGGAATCTCCAAATCCGATGCCTGTCCACTCCTTAATGTTGTCTTCCCACCTCTTTTTCTGTCTGCCTCTTCTTCTGCACCCTCACACTGTGCGAAGCAAGATTGTTTTTGCCAATCCAGATGATCTTGAGACATGACCGTACCACTTCAGTTTGCGCCTTTTTACAGTGGTCAAGATGTCTTCATAGGATCAGATGGCTCGTTGGATCCTGTTGTGGACTTCTTCGTTGGTTACATGGTCAATGTATGAGATGCCCAAGATCTTGCGGTAACATCTCATTTCGAAGGTTTGAATCCTTCTTTGTAGATCTGATGTGAGCGTCCATGTTTCACAAGCATGCAGAAAGATGGATATGACAATCGAGCGCATCAGCCTACATATAAGGATGCATTGTCCTCACGATATAGACCAAGTGTATACATATATAACAGCATTATAGGGATACTTTGTCCTTACTATACAGGCCTGGGGAATACACATATAATATCATTATAGGAACACATTGTCCTCACTATACAGGCCAAGGTAATACGCATATAACAGCATTATAGTGTTACGACTTTAGGTCTTAAACTATGTAACAGAAAGCATCGACACCAACAAATATAGTAAAATTAAATTGTGAATTAAATCCAAGATAATCCTAAATGTCCTAGTTTTACAAGTCCAAAAGACTAGAATGTGCCGAATGATATTCCAATAGTCTGGAATGTTCCGCTGTACCACAACAATGTAATCCAGAAAGTCTTTGAATGAGTTTTCAGTAATTACAAAATAATGTGTTATTCTAAAGTCAATGAGCACTTAGTAATTATAATGAATAATTAAAATAAATAAATCCTCTCCAATTATACCTGAACACAACTGGTAACTGTAATTATGGATACCCACAGGCTGATATCAAACAGGAATGAATTATTTGTTTACCAAGTCACAATATATACACATTTCACTTGACCTAGATATGAGTCATTTCAATGGAATATTCCTATTGAAAACAGATCTGTTCCTGGAACATTCTCAGCTGATAAACAACCTATTTATAACCTACAATCATTGACAAAAGTGAGTTATGTATACGTGCTGTTTTTTCAATTTGCCATATTCATTAAGTACAATCTACAATCATGGACAAACGTTAAGCACACATAGATATGCATAAACAGGGACATAGTGTCCTCCTTGTACATGTAAATACAATCCAATGTTTGTATATAAACTTGGATTCTGCGATTTTTTCTTCATTTTAATTTCCTTTGGAAACGAAATCCAAATTATATATATATATATATATATATATATATATATATATATATATATATATATATATATATATATATATATATACATTTCCCTGTTTTAAATATACATGTTTTAACGAATGTATGCCACAAATTTGTTTTGGGTCCTTTACAAAGACTCTCTACATGATAAAGAAAGGTACTGAGAGCGAGACAAAGAGAGATTTACGATTTCTTATACATCAATTAATGCATATATGCAAACTAAGAATCGATAATATTTATGGATACTTTAGTTTACATACATATATACATCCATACATGCATCCACACACACACACACACACTCACACAGACGCACACAAACATACATACATACATACATACATACATACATACATACCATTTTGCACTAGTAGTTTAAGCAATAATAACTTATCCATGAAATCAATCTGTGCAAAAGAAGTTATGAAATTATTTCTTTGAAGACCATATGTTTACAAATGAATATATGACAACTGTAATGGTCATTTCGAGAAAGCAAAAATAATCTGGTAGAATTATCGATCATCGCTAGCAAACGAAGTGATTGCTAATTAATGCATTTAACGCCAATATTGATAGTATCTTCTATATAAATTCATTATCAAAGCACTTCATAACTGAAACAAAAAACGTTGAAAGCGCCGCTTTAACCCCTTTTGCTTGGCAACTCGGCCGTCCTGGATTTGATACCCTCTTCCAGTAATTATAAGAGTATGTGGCTATGAATACGAAATCGTTAGCTT
The DNA here is from genome assembly GCA_016617855.1 of Megalonaias nervosa. Taxonomy (NCBI): domain Eukaryota; kingdom Metazoa; phylum Mollusca; class Bivalvia; order Unionida; family Unionidae; genus Megalonaias; species Megalonaias nervosa. The sequence goes on from JAECUM010014313.1 coordinate 8,545, forward strand.
CTTCCGGGTTCTTAAATGTCCTTAGCTCAATGATCACCTCCCACACACAGTAAAGCAGTCAACAGTGCTTTGTATAACGTGTAAAAATTTGGGTGATCGACGAAAATTTCTCTTATAAATAATAAAGTTTAAATTGTTCAAGCAAACTAATTTTTGCAACATCCAAAATTAGAAGAGCAGAAGATATAATTTCAACCTTGGTCCGTATACCTTTGTGTCAAAATCGTATTTAAATATTACAGGTGACCTAAACTTTCCGCGTCTTAACCTAAATGAGTAAGGTATCTTAGTCATGGTCTACATTTAGTATTTAGCAAACCATCTAATAGTTCAATTACCTTAAAATCTTTGGCACACATGGAATCACTAATCGTGGTGCTCGACCAGTTCAAATCATGTCATGCGTCCTCAACCGACGTATTTCAAATCAAAACATAGTTGTGTCCAATACTTCTATATGAATCTGAACAAAAGAGTTGCATAGAAATCCGTCTACTACGATAAAAGGCAAGAATAGATCCATGTACACTGGTAATAGTATACTTTTTACCGTATATACACGTCAGTATTACAGTGGGCTGATGTGTTCTCCAGCAGGAATCAACATTACGCCATAGGTTTAGCATGTGTGGATTGATATAGCCTCAAACAGGAATATAACACAGAGGCTATAAAGGCGATTTTTATTCTATAGAGAGTACACTGTACACATCTTTAGAAGTTGTTGACTTCAAAATGGGTCCCAATAGGTTCTAACTGGAATTAAACTTTTAGACTGTAAGTTTGAGAGTTTCTGAACATTGGCGACTAAGGTAAATTACAATTATGCCACAGGATTAAAATAGGTTGTGCGGGAGGGGGTGGCTTCCTCCATTTAATCCCATGTTAAAAATGTTTGCAGGTTTAACATGATGGGGCGGCCTGGAGAACAGATGGGAAATCCACTGTTTAAGAAAACGTAAACTGGTTTAAAGAAGAGGCAGACAGAAAAGTGGTGGGAAGACAACATTAAGAAGTGACAGGCATGGGATTTGGAGATTCCCAAAGGGCAGTAGAGAACAGGGAAAGATGGAGAGAATTGGTTGTAAAGTCAGCTGTGGTGCCCCAACGACCTCTTGGGTTAAGGGATTGATGATGAGGATGAAACTGGTTTAACATATATGGGTCTCTCTAGCGACCAGATGGGAAAAGGAAATGTTCAATGGCGAAAAGGGAAAACGTAATGTTACAAACATCTAACATACTCTTTGACTCACCAACAACCAGTCATGTAATATCTCATCTCCCCACCCACGTACTATCAAACACCCCACCTTTACTATCCAATACCCCTTTTGGAATGACCAACATCCGGTCATATGCAATAACCCAGTTATCTACTATCAATATAATACCGTTTTAGTGACAACATCCACTGTCCAACATGCCCTTTGGGGTGACTGACACACAGTAATATACTATCCATTACCCTATATTTACTATCCAACATTAATTATCCATCACTACTGACCACACACGGTAGAATATAAAAGAGCGGGTATACAAAATTAGAATTTAAATCCCTTATAAACAAAACTAATTTCTCCATTCCCTAACAACTTCACTATTATCCCTTATAAACAAATTTTAAAAAAAATATCCATTAAAACTATAACTTCTAACCATCTCTTTTTTTAAATAAAACGAATGCCCTAAAAACCCTATAAAGATGCCACTTTAGTGCAAAATGATTAAAAATAAAAGGGTAGAAATGTGCACACACATGCACAAACATAGCCTCTCACAGACAGGATGGAGAGACGAACAAACACACTCTTAAAACAGGCATTTGTTTACGTTTACAATCTCCGAATGGTGTTAAAACATAGTCATTGTTGGCTTTTATCATACGTTGCAAAATTGTCCAGTGTCAAGTGAGGCAGATTTGTTTCATCAGTCGGTTACAAACGTAGGTTTGCTACCCAAAATTTAGTACTGGCCTTTGCTTACCAAGTGTATGCTCACTTCATTACAAATATTGCTTGGGATATAACTGTTTTGCCAAGGGACAATAGAGAAAGGAGAGGGAGGAAGGGGAGGGAAGAAAACAGTGAACACCATTTTTATCTAAATCAAAACAACAGATTGACGATTGGAGGGCTGTACGTGATTGGAAAAGTGTTGGTATCGACACAAGGGATAGCTGACTATGCCAAAGACATTGCCTGTGACGGAAGAAAGAAAGAAATTATGAACTTTGGTTTGTTTTGTTTTCTGTTTTGGGGTTTTTTTGGTTGCTTTTTATTTTTATTTTTAATTTTTTAATTTATTTATTTATTTTTTTTTTTTTGTGAATTTGCTAGACGATGAATGAAAAACTTGAACTTTCTTATTTAAACGTGAATATTTTTCCTGCGCCATAACAAAACGCATATAAAAAATGAATGAAATATTTCATATCGCTTATTGGATGTCATAACTCCACAAAGACATTTTGTGAGTTGTGGCTGCATCCTCCATTCTCAAAGTTATTGACCAATGGTCAGATCGCCAAAGCTGGTTTCCGCAGAATTTCGCCATCCCATTAACGTGCTCGCTACTGGACTGAGTACATCATGCAAAATAGTATTTATCAAATGCCTGATCAAATATAAATAACTTTTGTCCGATCCTTCTCTAAAACGTACCCTGTGGTGTTACGAGGAGTGTACAGTTTCAGCTGTACAGTTCCCCACTACCTCAAGTAGAAAGTGGCAAATGTGAGGGACCCGATCACCTATAGTTCTCTCACTGTTGATTTGACTACAGCCAGGGTACTAATAGCCCAAACGTCAGTAGTAAAGGGGATACAATCGGATCAAATTTAGTCTGATATTAAATTTGAGGGGTTGTACTATGAGGTCAAAATTCACATAGACTTCTATGTTAAATTTGGTGGTTTGCACTATGGGGTCATAATGGGAATTTAACATGGAGCAGATTGGGCCAGTCTAGGGTCAAGGGGGAATTGAACAGAGCGACAAGGGATTGGGTCTGTTTAGGTTCAATAGGGACACAAACCTAGACTGATGAACATCAATCTATCACACATAAAAAATCGACTAAAAATTTTTTAGCCAAGAGAGAATAGATATCTTTTCGAGGCAATGGAGTGGCCCTAAAAAGGGCCTTTGGATTTTTTGTTAGCACCATTCAGTTTACATAGAAGGCATCGCACGGATCTTCTTCTCTTCCTCATACTTCGTCTGACTTCTGGGCCGTAGATTAAGACTCTCTTCAGACAGCCTTGCCTCTCCACATAGATTCCTCGTTTCCAAAGGGCTGTCTCTGTCATCTGGGTAGTTGCCCATGATGATTTGATATACATGGGATAGTCCGGGTTGAACAACATCGACGATATGAGGGTAGACGATTCTACCTAAGTCCACATCTTGTGAAGAGAACAGGTGAAGAGAACGAAGTGAACCGCGGTTATTTATAGTGGAAGAGCGGATCGAAACGGATTGAGTTCTTTCACCAATCCTAACACGCGTTACAAAATTCAATCATAGTGCGGAGTCTGTCTTCCAATCCGAAGAGAGTTGCCTGTCACGTCACATTCCCTTATAGGTGCACTCGCGTCTGTGCGCAGTGAATCAATGCGACAGAGTTAGAACATGACGGAAACTAAGAAGACGATGAATTGGGGTGCACCGGCCGTGAAGACGAGAAGTGATGGCATAACAGTGGCTACCAAAGCAAACACGGCCCTACTTCCAGAAGAGAACGATTTTAATCGGGATTTAATTGATTTTCTCTGTTCTACACAAGAATTTGTTCCGGTATCAGCACCTTCACCACCTTTTCCTTCCTTGCGGTACGTCGAGGATTTTAAACAGACACAGAAAGAAGAATTGGAGAAATTTTTGCAACGGCAGAAAGAAGCAGAACAAGCCTTTCTCATTCAACAGCAACAGCGAGAAGAAGAGGCAAGAAGAAAGCGACAGGACGAAGAAGCAGAGAAGAAACAAGGTATAGGAGAGAAGGAGGACGGTGAAAGTCAAACGGTGACGGTACTCTTAGACATTTTGGCAGAGTTAAGGAGTCTGAAACAAATGTATTAGACATCTTTAATACGACCCAAGAGAAAAAGACCTTCCCGAGCCAAACAGTCCAACCCTGTTCACACAATTACTACTACTCAGATACCAACACTAATGATTTCTAACAAATCATCGACAGTAGCAGGTTAAGAAGTAGGCATTTGCCGTGACAAAGGGATAAGGCAGTTAAAGCACATTACATCACGTTCCTGAGTTTGTTTTTGAAAAAAAAAAAAAAAATACCCAAAGGTCCTTTCCAGGGCCACTCAGCTCTCCCGAAACGACACTACTCACTGTTTGACAAAATCATTTAAAACTCAGATACTTTTTTGCCCCGTGATGGACGTGTGTGAGTGCGTGAGTGTAGGTCCTTATTATAAAAATCAAAGCCAAGAGACATTTACGGTCTTCTTTCTGGTATATTCTCTGGTACAAACTTTGCAATTCAATTTCACAACATATCACTATAAAAAGATCATTTTTCCTCTTCATTGTCTTTTCACTCACTCCTTTCTTGAACTTCTTCACTGTCACAGGTTTTTCCTCTTCTTCTTCCTCACTTTCTTCTCGTCTTCTTCTCTTCTCTATCTTCTCTTTCTGGACGTGTCTGGGTTCTTCTTTTTCGGAGAGTACCTCTTCCTCCTGTTGTGAACCCCTCTCTTCCTTCTCCTCCTGTTGTTTCTTAGGACAGTCTGAAGACCAATGTCCTTTCTCTTGACAATGATAACAGGTATCTTGGCCTTTGCCTCTTTTAATGCCTGTCTTGCTTTGACACTGTGGATATTCTGAAGACCAATGCACTTTCTTCTGACAGATACAGCAAGTATCTTGGCTTTTATCTCGAAAGGAGGGGGAGTAGTCCGTCGGCTTCTCTGAAGAAATCCTTCGTATGACACGTCGCAAATCTCTGATCAGAAGTTCGTTCTGGGTTGGCTCTTCCATTTTCCTGGTAGGATTGAGAGTGAAATCAATACTTGGAAGGAAGACACTGACCCTTTATATAGGGAAGACACTGACCTTACTTTCATAATTAGGGAACAATGTCGTTTAAAATGTAGTCATTTGACCTTTTGCAATCAAGATGAAACGATCGCATCATTTCGTGAAGAAGGGAGAGGAAAGTAAGAGACAGAAACGTGACCTATCGCCTCACACAGTAGCTGAAGTCTTGGCTCAAATTCATGCCAGCGATTCCGAAGATGACATGAGTGAGCCAGAATCCAAACCAAGAGAGTATACGTCAAATCAAAGTCCACCACCAGTAACCCCTGAAAACTACTATCACATTCGAGAGACGGATAAACGCTCCTCTAGAAAATTTAGAACCACGGCCTACACGTACACGGTGAAATTTAAAGATTTCAAGTCCGACGTACCGCAGGAGAAAACAGAGGGGTTCATCACCGATTTGTGGGATTCTTTGTTAACCACACTGAAACAGCAATATCGAGACAAAAAAGACGATCGCTTTTATCACGACAGTTTGAAGTTCCCTGCTTGGATTGAGTTTAGCAGGCCATCAGAATTGACACCTTCCAAAGTTATCGACAAGATTCAACACGTTCAGCAGTCCAACGTCAAGTTTCACATCACTGATGGAAAAGCAACACTCTACAAGGCCTACATTTCTCGTCACAAAGGGACCGGATGCAAAAAGGTGTTATTGGTGGGCGACCTTCGCAGCATCAAGCACAGCATCGTCCAAATTAATAACACCCAAGACCAGATGTGTTTAGCCCGTGTTATCGTGGTGGGACGAACAAGAACGACACGGCAGAATGGAAAAGAGCCTGGCAAACTATTCGACAATCGGACGGAGCCAAACAACGAAGAGAAGCAGAACTCCTGTTACAGCAAGCTGGCTTATCCAAAGATACACCCTGTGGCATTCCTGAAATGCAAATATTGCAAGACGTCTTGGCTCCACGCTACACCTTGAAAGTACGCTCTCAAGAAGTGCACGGCACTCTGCTGTTTCGAGGCAAAAATTTCAAAGACGGAAAATACATTCACGTCTATCATCACAATGAACATTTCGATACCATTACCAGTATCACCGCATTTCTGGGATACAGTTATTATTGTGAGAAATGTGACAATGGTTATAACAATCGAGAGCAACACAAGTAATATGGATTGAAATGTGAGGGATGTTTGGCTTCAAAACCCTGTCTTGACAAAGGACAAAAACGAGTGCATTGCCCTGCTTGTCAGCGCATGTTTGTCAGCCCTACCTGTTACCAACAACATCTAAAGACGCAAGGTTCACAGCAGAAAAGTGCTTGTCAACTCATGAGATTGTTCTATTTGTAGATACGTTATACAAAGAAATAAGGCCAAGGCACACCTATGTCCAGGAAAGAAATGACGACACATTTGTCACCAAATCGATGATTTGGAACACGAATGCTACATTCAAAAATACCAACCCCAACAGGAGGAAGAGGAAGATGGCCAAAAGAGGAAAGGGAATTACTTTTTTGTCGATTTCGAATGCATACAAGCGACCGGCATTCGCTTTCCTAATTTCTGGGTGGCTCATCGAGCGTGCTTTTGTCATTGCCCCCACTGTAACAAGATTCATGGAGGACGTGAAAAAATATTTCGGGACCAATCAAGCTAACCGATTTCGCCCAATGGATCTTAGACCCTATTGACGAGACGTGGATCCAAGAGGGCATCTAACATTACAGAGATTCCCTTCCCATCGCTATGCCACGGTGATGGCTCACAATTTCTCGGGATACGATGTACAGTTTCTTCTCAAATACCATAAGGAACAAAGTACTGAACGTCCTAAAGTGACCTTGAACGGAGCCGAAATCATTTCCATGCAAGTGGGACAAGTGCAGTTTAAAGATTCGTTGAGTTACTTGGCCATGCTTTTGAGCCGAATGCCTAAAACATTTGGAATGACAGAAATGGCCATAGACTATTTCCGCACTTTTCAATACCGAAGCCAATCAACACGCCGTTCTGCCCCATTTGCCTGATGCTCACTACTACGACCCCGACAACATGCGCACCGAACAACGACAAACTTTCTACGATTGGTACCACTCTCATGCCTCGGACCCCTTCGACTTTCAGGAAGAAATGTTAAAGTATTGTCGTCCCGACGTGGACAATTTACGGCACTGTTGTGGAAAATTACGAGAATTGTTCATGGAACACGGAGGGATCGATCCTTTAAAAAAACATGCACCATTCACAAAGCGTGTTCTTTGTGTTCCGCAAACGATTGATGCCCGAAAACACCCTCGCTGTCATAAGCCCTCAAACGACCAATTTTTTCAAACGTCAATACTCGGTCAAAGCCCTACGCTGCCTACATTACTTGTGCGACAAGGAAGACAAATGGATCCAAAACTCCCGAAACGGTGGAGGTGAAAAAAACCATCGGATCGTATTCCATGCCTGACCTTTATCATTAGTGATAAGACAATTGCCGTGGAAGGAAATCAATGACTGTATTCAGACTGTGGTGAATTACCAACGCTTTTTACGAGAACAATATCCGATGAATTTGGGTCGTCGTGTAGTGTGTGTCTTAGCGACTTCCTTTCAGCCGATTCCTTGTGGGCTCTGTACGATCTGTACTGTGAAGTACCACCAAAAACGTGATGGTGTTTCCTTTAAATGTACACGAGAAACTCACTGTTAAAAGTATTGCGCTTTCATCTGCAAACTTCTCGACCTCTGTTTGAAGAAAAGTTTCTTGCTGAAATTTCAGCCACTCCCCATGTTTGCGACGATGTGTGTATAGCTTCTTGGTTACACTCTCACTGGAAAGATGTACGTGACTGGAAAAGTCTGGGTTTTGAGGCTTCGACGAAAGAAGTGGCTTACATTGCCAAAGATTTGTGTTATGCATTCAAAGGAAAAAGTGACCTTAAAGTGTCCAGTGAAAAAAGTGACTTATAAACTTATGTTAGCAACAGTGTCAGAAGAAGAATCCGACACCGAGGAAAACCACTCCATTCAGGACAGGACTGTCATCGACATGGACATCCCCAAAGTGCCATTCCAGCAGGACCCCTGTGTGATTGTGCCTAGTTTAGAGACTCTAAGAACATTACAAACTGTCCCTACGACACCACATCTTCGTCACCAAAAATGGTGTACAGTGACTTGTTTACATTCCACTTTGATCGTTTTGATGTGCATTTAATCGATGTACTTAACCATTTGGCTTTTATGTATTTTTGTCTTTCGTGTTCCATTAAAAAAAAAATGTTTTTGAAATAAACATGTCCTGAAAAAAATATAATAACTCTTCTCTTGTCTGTCTTCGTTTCAAAAGTGATATTCCCTGCACTATGGCGCTCTTCCACCACTTTCAAAGTCATCGACGAAAACTTAGATCGTGCTAGTTGGGAGCTCTTGTATTTTCGCCATCCCTTTAACATCTTAATTGCTGGACCGAGCGGTTGAGGCAAAACCAAATTGGTCAAACGTGTCATCAAACATAAACATCTCTCGATCGATCGTCCACCTCAACGTGTCGTGTGGTGTTACAAAGAGTGGCACTCGGCATACAACCTCCTGCGAGAAAGTCAAGGTGATTCCATCGTGTTTGTGGAAGGCGTTCCTGCGAAAACGGCAGGATCGTGTCTGACCCCAGTCAAACTGATCTGGTCATCTTCGACCTCATGTTAGGAGAAGACAAAGAAGAAATTAAATTGTGGTTTACGCGCTAAGGGCATCATCATAATGCCAGTGTCATTTAAAATTTGTTTCAATAAAGTAAAGCCCATCAAACCATCAGTCTCAATGCCCATTACGTGGTCTTGTTTAAAAGCCCTAGAGATAAATCGCAAGTGCAAGTCTTAGCTAAACAGTTAGGAACGCCTTGGCTGACTCATGCGTACGACGATGCCATTCAAACCCCTCACACCTATTTAATCGTGGATTTAAAACCCACCACCCCCGATTAATTGCGATTTCATACCCGTTTGTTTCACCACTGGTGCCAGCACGGATGGCCTGTTGTGTACACGTCCGCGTCAACTTTAAAATATCTATAAAAAGACTCTTTTGGTCTGTCTCATACATTGTGGACATGACGTCCCTTCAGTCTCATCTTCCAGTCAAATTGATTCGTGCCTTGTACGACATCAGTCACGACAAAAATCCACAAATACGTGCTCGTGTCTTAGACGCCAGTCTCAAAGAAGTCTTGCGATGGTTTACGGTGACAGCATGTCAATTACTGCAAGGCATCGTTTACATTCCACATCAAACCAAACGCTTTTTTGAGAGATACAAAGTAGCCTTGACGCAACTGGCAGATCCTCGCATCGACACTCAAACCAAAAAGCAAATCATATTGAGACCTGGAGGTAGCGGTTCTCTAGGAGATGTCATCATTCTCTCCCTCTTAATATAGGATCCCAATGCCCCCAAAGTCATCCGCAAGAAAAAAGTCACTCCCCGACCCAAACGTACACAGAAGAAGAAAAACAGTAGTGTCAAGACTACGTCACAGCCTAAGGAAAAGAAAGGTCACCAGAAAAAGAAAAGACCCCAGAAAAGACCCCATAAAATAGCTTCTACCTGCAAGAGAGACACTTCAGACAGGACGCAACCTTACATTCCCAAACCATGGCCTGCAGTGACGGTGACCATGTCTACCGTAGCCTCAGGTTCTTCCACTCCTCCGTTTCTGGTGATGCCAGCCAAACCCAATTTGACAAGCGCCTTTCCTAATTTGATGAACAAATGGAAACCAGTGTCTCTAGGAACTTCTCCTCCAACGGTGACACCCTCCACCTCTTCAGCTGTTGCGGCAGCTGTTAACAAAGTACCCTCTCCCAAAATCCAAAATCAAAGTCCAAGAGAGATTGGGCATGTTACAGAGTTTACTGGATTTATCCAAGCAAGAACTGACCTGATTTAGTCCGTTGCGAACCCTGCCATGAAACTGATACGACGGACCGACAATCAATGTCAACGCATTCGACTATAAAAAAGACCTGGGACAAACTATGGGTATCAGTGTCTTTGTGCTCCTGAACGCCAAAAGATGTCCCATAAAAGTAGAACACACCACCCCCATCGTCGTTCTCCTGTCCAAAAATGAAAGGAAAAAGAAAAGGACAATCTTGTCGTTTGACCCCGCATCCGGAAAAACGCTTAGCCAAGCATCGATGTCTCCCACAGAAAAGACCCCATCGTCCAAAGAAAAAGAGGAGCAACCAAAGGGGAGGAATTTTTGGCGCTGGAATGGTAGAATATGTGTTCGAACAGTTTGGTTTTCCAAAAATTATCCAAACATACACCCAAAAAATAAGATAAAAGGACACATGTCGAGCGAAGGACTTCAGTCTATTTTTTGCTCCTGAACGACAAAAGATGTCCCCTAACAGAAGTGCAAACCACCACCATCGTCGTTCTCCTGTCCAAAAAGGAAAAGGAAAAAGAAAAGGACAGTATCGTCGTTTGACCCGGCATCCGAAAGAAACGATTAGCCAAGCATTGATGTCTACCACAAAAAGGACACGTCGTCCTAAGAAAAAGAGGAGGAATAGGTGTCGAGGAGGAGGAGGGGGATGTCTGAGCAGGGGTAATCAATTCTTCTTTAACTTCTGTCTTCACCTTTCTTTTCTCTTCTGAGGAAGAATGGGTTCTATTATCTTTTTATTTCAACAAATTCTGGATGGCAGTGGTGTTAACTTGCGTATTTTTTCTGTCGGAGGTTGAAACTCTTCTTCTTTTTATGTCTTGAGCACTGGGGGTGGTGGGGGGTGCTGAACTTTTCATCAGGGTTTTAAAATCTTTCAGAGTCGGTTGAGCTGTTTCGTCTAAAGCTTTCTGGTGAAAGAGTTGAAGACTTTGCAACACTTGACCGTACCGTTGCGATTTTTCCGTTTCTGACAAATATCTGCGATCCATCAGCGATTACAATTCGTGTTGTAACTGGGACATCTCGGTCAAATGAGGATTGGGAGGCGAATTCGGGGTCTGTTGTACTAGCCAACGATGGAATTCCATCCATCGTTCGTAAGGCACTAAAGTCAGTTCTCGTCATACCATCAGATTCCAAAGGTCACGTATGAGATCTTTTCACCCCTTTTATCTTCTTGATCATATTTATCTTTGAGCCATTTGTGACGCAGAAGCTCCCATGAGTCCTGTAATTAGTGGTGCCAATGTGGCTTTTAGTAAGGGTGCTAACAACAGGTGCACAAATACTCCTCGTAGTACCAACATCTTTTTCTTTTGACGCATGGGTATTTTCTTTCTGACCATTTGGCGGAGAACGTGTCGATCCCTGGCTAAGCATTCTTTCTGATGTTGAGACAAAGGTATCGTTCCTTTCAAGACATTCAAACAACATTCGCACATAGTATCGATGACGTCATTGGAGGCTGTTTGAATGAGTTGTTTTGGCATGGATGGAGTAGCTTTGGACAAGACGGACAACACGTCCCAATGTTTGACTAAACGAGGAGGCAGTCTTTTCCTTTTTCTTTCCTTTGGGAGTAGAAGAGGGATGTCTTCTGGAGGGTGACATCTTTGTTTTTTGCTCCGGAACACACACCAAAAATCCACTGACGTCGATGATTTGGCATGTCCCCTTTTACCTTGTTTTTTGGAGTAAACCCAAGAGCATGTAATTTATCTTTTTACAAAATCATCTACGAGCTCTTTGTTTTAAAAAAATCCTCCTCTTTCCTTTTCCTTGCACGAGTGTGTCTTTTCAGAGGGTGACGTTGATGCTTGGCAAAGCGTTTTTTTCGGATGTCGGGTCGAACGACGAGACTGTCCTTTTCTTTTTCCATTTCCTTTCTGCACAGGAGAACGACGATGGTAATGGTGTGCACTTCTTTGAGGGGAAACCTTTGGGTGCTCAGGACTACTGATTGTCTTTACGTCGTATCATTTTCATTGCAGGCATCACCCGTCGTAAAGGGGTGCGGAAAGGATTAAATCGGGACAGCTGTTGCTTGGATAAATCAAGTAAACTCTGTAACATGCCCAATCTCTCTTGGACTTCGATTTAGGGGGCAGGTACTTTCAGAGCAGCGGCCACTGCAGCTAAAGAGGAGAAGGAGGGTGTTACCGCTGGAGGAGAAGTTCTTGGAAACACGGGTTTACATTTTCCCATCAAATTAGGAAAGATGCGTGTCACATCGGGCTTCGCTAGCATCACCAGCAACGGAGAAGTGGAAGAACCTGAGGCTAATGGAGACGTGGTCACCGTCACTGCAGGTCTTGGCTTCAGGATGTAAGGTTGCGTCCTGACCGAAGTGCCTCTCGTGCAGGTAGAAGCTATTTTCTGGGGTCTTTTCTGGGGTCTTTTCTTTTTCTTTTTCGAGGGACATTTCTTTTTCTGTGGCTGTGACCTGGTCTTGATACCACAACTCTTTTTATTCTGGGTACCATTGGGTTTGGGAGTGGCTTTTTTCTTGGGGAGGACGTTGGGGGCATTGGGACCCCATTTTAAGAGGGAGAGAATGATGACATCTCCTAGAGAACCGCTACCTCCAGATTTCAAAATGATTTGCTTTATGGTTTGCGTGTCGATGCGAGGATCTGCCAGTTGCGTCAAAGCTACTGTGTATCTCTCAAAAAAGCGTTTGGTTTGATGTGGAATGTAAATGATGCCTTGCAGTAATTGACGTGTTGTCACCGTAAACCATCGTAAGACTTCTTTGAGACTGGCTTCTAAGTACACGAGCACGTATTTGTGGATTTTTGTCGTGACTGATGCCGTACAAGGCACGAATCAATTTGACTGGAAGATGAGACTGAAGGGACGTCATGTCCACAATATATCACACAGACCAGAAGAGTCCGAGGTCTTTTTATAGATTTTTTGAAATTGACGAGGATGTGTACACGACAGGCCTTCCGTGCTGGCACCAGTGGTGAAACAAATGGGTACGAAATCGCAAATGATCGGGGGTGGTGGGTTTTAAATCCACGAAAAAATATGCGTGTGGTTAGAGTGGCATCATCGTACGCATGAGTCAGCCAAGAAATTCCTAACTGTTTGACTAAACTTGCACTTGCGATTTATCTCTAGGGCTTTTAAACAAGACCACGTAATAGGCATTGAGACGGATGGTGCAATGGGCTTTACTTTGCTGAAACAAATTTTGAGTGATGTAAATCACACTTGCATTACGACGATGCCCTTTGCGCGTAAACCACAGTTTAAGTTCTTCTTCGTCTTCTCCTAACATGCCTTCCACAGACACGATGGAATCGCCTTGACTTTCTCGCAAAAGGCTGTACGCCGATTGCCACGCTTTGTAACACCACATGATCCGTTGAGGTGGACGATCGATCAAATAATCTTTATGTTCGATCAAACGTTTGACAAATCGGTTTTGCCTGAACGGCTCGGTCCAGTAATTAACATGTTAAAGGGATGGCGTAGATACAAGGCCTCCCAACTGGCACGATCTAAGTTTTCGTTGATGACTTTGAAAGTGGAGGAAGAGGGAACAGAGACAGCAGAGGTAGCCATAGTTTAGGGAATGTCACTTTTGACACGAAGACAGAGAAGAGAAGAGTTTCTATACTTTTTACAGGACACGTTTATTGTAAACTTTAAAGTTGAACACGAAAGACAAAAATACATAAAAGCCAAATGATTAAGTACATCGATAAAATACACAACAAAAACGATCAAAGTTGAATATAAACAAGTCTCAGTACAACATTTTTGGTGACGAAGGTGTGGTATCGTAGGGACAGATTGTAATGTTCTTAGAATCTCTACACTAGGTACAGTCACACAAGGGTCCTGCTGGAATGGCCTTCCGGGAATGTCCATGTCATGACAGTCCTGGCCTGAATGGAGTGGTTTTCCTCGGTATCGGGTTCTTTTTCTGGCACTGTAGTTAATATAGATCTAAAAGTTACCTTTTCACTGGACACTTTAAGTTCACTTTTTCATTTGAATGCATAACACAGATCTTGGTCTATGTAAGCCACTTATTTTGTTCAAGTCTCGAAACACCAACTTTTCCAGTCACTTACATCTTTCCAGTTAGAGTGTAAGTCACAAACTATACCCACATCTTCGAAACCATCCGGAGTGGCTAAAATTTCAGCAAGAAACTTTTCTTCAAACGGAGGACGAGAAGTTTGCAGATGAAAGCGCAATGCTTTTAACAGAACCAGTTTCTCGTGCTCATTTAAAGGAAACACCATCGTGTTTTTTCGTGGTACCTCACAGTACAGTTCGTAAAGAGTCCACAAGGAATCGGCTGGTAAACGAAATCGCAGAATGGAAGTCACTAAGACATACACCAAACGTCGACCCCAATTCAATGGATACAGTTCTCGTAATAAGTGATGGTAATCATCCACAGTTTGAATAGTGTCATTGATTTCCATCCACGGAATCTGTTGTATCACGAATGATTAAGATCGTGACATGGTAGTTAGTTTTTGTACCCTCTTTTGTCGGAAGCAATAAGTGTACTTTCTGCACAGAGATGATCGTATTCCAGTGGCGAATCCAAATTGTTTAGTCACTAACATGTACATCACACACCGTTCAGACGTTTCCGCTTGAACCAAGTTTAGATTGTGTAAAAGATTATGGTAACCTTCTAACTCTTCCTCTGTAATTCGTTGCAGTAAGTCTACCTTGTAGTAAACAAAAATCGGTAACAAGCCAATCCTTCTCGTCAGCGAATAACTGATCAATGTCTGACCACTGGAACACTTTCATCAGAATCAGTCCTCTTACAGCATTCAGGTACCAGTGGTTTAAACATCGCATACGTAACGGATGCAATTCTTCTTTGCGTTGAACTTGCATTTTCACCAACTCTCGGTAAATGCATTCTCTCAACTCTAGAGGCAAACCGCGAATGTTCTCTTGTAACGTATCCATCCAGATACACACCACAACGGAAGCACTTGACTTTATCACCTTCGCCCAAGTATGTAAATCCGGTCTGGTAAATTCTTCCGGGGTAGGTCCTCCAAGATATTTAGGCCATTTTCCTTGGAAGGTTTGGAATCGACTTTCAAAGTCGCAGTATTCAGGCAACCGCACAGGGAATGAATATTCTTCTTTCACAGATTCACATCGATAAAGTTCCCATGATGAGGGAATGAATCGCTGAGGTAACAGCATACGGCATCACTGCAATCGCAAGACACAGCATCGCACTCGAGTTTGTTCTCGCTTGATATTTGCTGTTTGAAAGGATTCATCATTGTTGATTCATACCTGTAGTCACAATGTGCTATTGGTCTTGGACGCTGTACTTCTTTATATGCTGACCAATATCCACGTGTCCGTACGGTAAGGTGAAGTGATTGGGAAGCCGCACTCTCTTCTGGTACACGATTTGAGACACTTTTTCCAAGGGTCGACTGACAATTTGGTGTGTGGGTAAACGTACAATCTTATGAGGTTGATAGGTGGTCACTCTAAAGTTTCCATCCTCTCCAGAATGCAAGGCTTCTCTCAATACCCCAAAGTTCACCACTTGACTGGTGCGATAATTGAGAGTTAATCCTTTCACTTTAAGCCCGGTGTGCACTTCTCCTTGTGGGTCCCGGTATTCGTAACCGTAATTTTTGGGACAGACACTATCAAAATTTAGAATCTTGTCGTCGGGGTGCTCGTCCGTCCAGGCTCCTAAACGGTCTCCTTCGATGTCAGGGTATAGGTGACCCAGGCGATCGATGTAGATGCAACTGTTCGTGTCAAAATACAGCACACGATCTCCTAATTGATGTAAAGCTTCGTACAATTTTAAGCGAGCATAGGCTGTCACGTAGGCTGCAATGATGACATTTCCAAATTCGTCGGCGTGTACAAAGTCCAGTTCTTCTTCGTAATTGACTAAGATCATGTCCTCGCGAAGGACGTCCATGTGTTTCATGTATTTAGTTTTGACGTGAATAATCGGAAATAGCGGTAAGGATCGGAGAAATACTCCGTACTGGATAAACACAGTCGTTGTGTCAGCCAAGGAGTTCCTAACTGTTTGACTAAACTTGCACTTGCCATTTATCTCTAGGGCTTTTAAACAAGACCACGTAATGGGCATTGAGACTGATGGTGCGATGGGCTTTACTTTGTTGAAACAAATATTGGGTGATGTAAATCACACTGGCATTACGATGATGTCCTTTTGCGGGTAAACCACAGTTAAATTTCTTCTTCATCTTCTCCTAACATGAGGTTGAAGATGACCAGATCAGTTTGACTGGGGTCAGACACGATCCTGTCGTTTTCGCCAGGAATGTCTTCCACAAACACGATGGAATCGCCTTGACTTTCTCGCAGGAGGTTGTATGCCGAGTGCCACTCTTTGTAACACCACACGACACGTTGAGGTGGACGATCGATCGAGAGATGTTTATGTTTGATGACACGTTTGACCAATTTGGTTTTGCCTCAACCGCTCGGTCCAGCAATTAACATGTTAAAGGGATGGCAAAGATACAAGGCCTCCCAACTAGCACGATCTAAGTTTTCGTCGATGACTTTGAAAGTGGTGGAAGAGGGAGCAGAGACAGCAGAGGTAGTAATTGTGAAGGAAATGTCACTTTTGAAACGAAGACAGACAAGATAGGAGTTTTTATATACAATTTTTGGGACGCGTTTATTTCAAAACATTTTTAAAATTGAACAAGAAAGACAAAAATACATAAAAGCCAAATGCTTAAGTACATCGATAAAATACACATCAAAACGATCAAAGTGGAATATAAAGAAGTCACGGTACAACATTTTTTTTACGACGATGTGGTGTCCAAAGGAGATTTTGTAATGTTCTAAGAGTCTCTACACTTGGCACAGTCACACAGTGGTCCTGCTGGAATGGCCTTTTGGTGATGTCCATATCAAGGTTCTTCTTCTGACATTGGGGTTAACACAAGTTTAAAAGTTACTTTTTTCACTGAACGTTTGAATTTATGATTACAAATCTTGGGCACAGTGTGCCGCTTCTTTTGCTGCTTCCAAACTTCGAAACCCAAACTTTATCCAGTCCCCTTCATCTGGCCAGTGAGGGTTTAAGTCAGAAGCTACACACACATCTTCGTAAACATCTTCAGTGACTAAAAGTTGACGAATCTTTTTTTCCCGTAGAGGTTGTGAAGTATCGAGTTGAAAGCGCATTTCTTTTAGCAGAACGAGACTCCGGTATACATTTAAAGATACTACCCTCATGTTTTTGGTGGTACCTCACAGTACAGATCGTGATGAGCCGACAAGGAATCGGCTGGTAAACGAAATCCCAGAAAGGAAGTCACCAAGACACACACCATACATCGACCCAAATTCACTGGATATAGTTCTCGCAAAAGACTAACTTTTCTAACTTCTCCACGGCAATTCTTGTATCACTAATGATAAAGGTGGTGGCATGGTAGCAAGATTTTATTTCTCTTTTTGTCGGAGGTAATAAGTGTACTTTTTGCACAGAACTGATAGTACTACGTCGATGTATCTAAATAGTTTAGTCACTAGTTTACACATCACACATCGCACAGAATTTTCCTTTACAGACAAAATTTGATCGCGTAAAAGATTTTGGTAATCCTCTAAGTCTTCCTCTGGAATTCGTTGTAGTATAGACACTATGTAAGTAGAATCAGTAGCAACCAAAGTTTTCTGACCCTTGGGTAGTTGATCAATGTTTAACCATTGGAACGCTTTCAAATGAATCAGTCCTCTTATAGCATTCAGGTACCAGAGGTTCCAACATTTGTGACGTAACGGATGCATTTGTTCCTTGCGTTTGACTTGTATTTGGACAAACTCTCCGTAAATACGTTCTCTCAATTTAACAGGCAAACCACAAATGTTCTCTTGTAAAGTATCCTTCAAGAGATTACTGAGGTCGTCCCACTAAAGGTAGGTAGTGACAGTGCAGAGACCATTGAGAATGTTCCACGTAAGCGGAATCTTTCTGTTACCACTCGTGTAGTGACACACCGCAACTGAAGCACTTGACTTTATCACCTTCGACATAAATCAAGGTCTGGCTAAATCTTTAATGGTAGGTAATCCCAGGTATTTAGGCCATTTTCCTTGGAAGGCTTGGAATCGACTTTCAAAGTCGCAGTATTCAGACAAACGTACAGAGAACGAGTACTCTTCTTTCACTGGATCATTTTGATGAGGGTACGGTGAAACCCGCAGTAGTTTGCTCAACCATGGATGACATCCGTAGGGTGGTAGCCGCATGGTTTCACGTGGAGGATGACATTGACCATGAAAACCAGTAAAAAGTCCACGATAACGAATAGCATCGATTTCGCATCCGTCAGGCTTGACACGCACAGCATCACTTTCCATTGTAGGTATTGTAGTAGTAGTAGTAATCATAGTAAAGTTCCCATGATGTGGTACTGACTCACTGAGGTCACAGCGTACGGCATCCCTGCAATCACAAGACACAGCATCGCACTCCACTTGAGTATCACTGAAATTGAATGGTGTCTGTTTATTAGGATTCATCTTTCTCGCTTGGCAATGGTAGTCACAGTGAACTATCGGTCTTGGACGTTTTCACTTTTTATATGCTGACCAATATCGACGTGTCCGTAAGGTAAAGTAAAGTGGTTGGGAAGCCGCATTCGTTTCTGGTACACGATTTTATACACTTTTTCCAAAGGCCCACTGACAGTTTGGTGTGTTGCTAAACGTACAATCTTGTGAGTAGGTAGGTGGTCACCGTAATATTTGGGACCACCACTATCAAAACTTAGAATCTTGTCGTTGGGGTGCTCGTCCGTCCAGGCTCCTAAACGGTCTCCTTCGATGTCAGGGTGTCGGTGACCCAGGCGATCGATGTAGATGCAACTGTTCGTGTCAAAATACAGCACACGATCTCCTAATTGGTGTAAAGCTTCGTACAATTTTAAGCGAGCATGGGCTGTCACGTAGGCTGCAATGATGACATTTCCAAATTCGTCGGCGTGTACAAAGTCCAGTTCTTCTTCGTAATTGACTAAGATCATGTCCTCGCGAAGGACCTCCATGTGTTTCATGTATTTAGTTTTGTCGTGAATCATCGGAAGTAGCCTTAAGGATCGGAGAAATACTCCGTCTTGGGAAAACACAGTCGTTGTGCCATTTTGCCCCAGAAGCAATATAACATCACTTTGGCAAACGATCATCGACCTTCGTTTTTCTCTACGTGATCCAAATTGATGCCTTTCAGCTCCAAGTACTTCTCTTTGAATTTATTTTGGTCTTCGGAAGTGTGGCACCAGGAAGGATAGCCGCTGCCTTTTTGTTTCAGTTTCAAAAAGGCATCCACGTAATGCCTTTCTGAGTCTCGTCGCCCTTGTGGTATTGTTCTGTCGTGGGAAAGTGGTAAATTTCGTACACTTCTAACAGCTGATATCCCAGGTCCAGAGCTTTAAGCAATTCCATGCTGACCCACGTTCCTGTTAAGGATCGTTCTTCCTGGGTGTGCTGACAAGGTTGGTCTTGGTTGCACGTTTCGGCACAAGTACGGCACAAGGGAAACATCAGTTTTCCTTGGCAATGATGAGATAAAACGAGATGATAAAAGCTAGTGTGAGGTAAGACTTTACATTTAATCTATCCTTCGTATTGTCGAATGTTGTCCAGGTCGATATGTCCCGTCAGCAACTGTGGGTGCCCTGCGGAAAAGTGACAATATTTGCACACGTACGGATACAGCGAACACACGTCCAAGTATTTCATTTCTTCTCCTTTCTACTCGTCGACTTGGTACAGCAAACAGGTGGCATTTGTCCGTCCTCCGTACAAACTGTCCCGCGGGTTCAGTGGCCAACCAACTTGTAACTTTCCACGATGAGTTTAAACTCGGGATGGTTTTCAATCGGTGATGGTACTCGTGTTCCCACATTTGCACGACTTGGTATCCTTGCTGTTCTAACTTCACGCAACGCTGACAAGTGACCTGGTACAAGTCTTCCATGGTCCGTTGTAAAAATTCATTATTAGTTTCACGTTTAGGGTAACAGATGGGACATCCGTGAAATAAGCAACCATTAAACTCGTACACGATCTTGGGTTTTTCTAAGTCCCAACCATCAACCGAAAACGTTCCGATGGTCTTTTCGCCTCCTCCATTGCGGGCGTGTTGGATCCATTTGTCTTCCCTGTCGCACAAGTAATGTAACCAGCGTAGGGCTTTGACCTACTATTGACGTTTTTCAAAATTGGACGTTTGAGGGTATATGACAGAAAGGGTGTTTTGGGGCACGAATCGTTGACGGTACACTAAGGAACACGCTATGGGAATGGTGCAAGCTTTTTTCAAAGGATCGATCCCTCCGTGTTCCATGAAAAAATCTTGACTTTTCCACAACAATGTCGTAAAATGTGCAAGTTGGAACGACAGTACTTTAACATTTATTCTTGAAAGTCGAAGGGATCCGAGGTGTGCGTGAGGTACCAAGCGTAGAAAGTTTCTCGTTGTTCGGTGGGCATGTTGTTGGGTTCGTAGTAGTGAGCATCAGGCAAATGGGGCTTCGGTATTGAAAAAGTGCGGAAAATGGCCTTTGGCCATTTCTGTCATTCCAAACGTTTTAGGCATTCTGCTCAAAAGCATGGAAAAGTAACTCATTGAATCTTTAAACTACACTTGTCCGACTTGCATGTAGATGATTTTGGCGTCCTTCAAAGTCACTTTAGGACGTTCGGTATCTTGTTCAGTATAGTATCTGAGAAGAAACTGTCCATCGTATCCGAGAAATTTTGAGCCATCACCGTGGCATTGCGATGACAATCTCCATAACATTCGATGTCCTTTGGCTCCACGATTCGCCGATGGGGTCTAAGACGCGTTGTGCGAAATCCGTCAGATTTTTTCACGTCCTCTAGGAATCTTGCTGCAGTGAGGGCAATGACTAAAGATAGGTTCTTGGATTCACTTCTCGCACGTTCGATGAGCCGCGCAGAAATTGGGAATGTGAATGACTGTCTCTTGCATGCATTCGAAATCGGAAAAGATGAAATTCCCTTTCTTCTGGTCATCTTCCTCCTCTTGCTTGGAATGGTATTATTGAATCAAGCATTCGCGTTCCAAGTCCACGGTTTGGTAACAAATGTGACATCGCTTCTTTCCTCGACATATAAGAGCCTTGGCACTATTGGTACGTATGCCTTGTCCACAAGTAGGGCACAATCTCTGGAGATGACAAGCACTATTCCGCTGTGAACCTTGCGTCTTCAGATGTTGTTGGTAACAGGTAGGGCTGACAAAATTTCGCCGACAAGCTGGGCAATGCACTCGTTCTTGTCCTTCGTCAAGACAGGGTTTAGAGGCCAAACATTCCTCACATTTTGATCCACAATACTTGTATTGCTCTCGATTGTTATAGCCACAGTCACATTTTTCACAGTAGTAACTGTATCCCAGGAATAGAGCGATACTGGTAATGGTATCGAAATATTCATCGTGATGATAGACGTGAATGTATTCTCCATTCTTCTAATTATTGCATCGAAACAACAGAGGTCCACGCACTTCTTGAGGGTGTTCTTTCAAGGTGTAGCGTGGAACCAAGACGTCTTGCAATTTTTGCATTTCAGGAATGCCACAGGGTGCGTCTTTGGAAGAGCCAACACAGATGGAACTTCTGATTAGAGATTTGCGACGTGTCATACGAAGGTTTTCTTCAAACAAGCCGACGGACTACTCCCCCTCCTTTCGAAATTAAAGTCAAGATACAGGCTATATCTGTCAGAAGTTAGGGCATTGGTCTTCTTAATGTCCACAACGTCAAAGCAACACAGGTGCAAGAAGAGACAAAAATCAAGATACCTGTTATCATTGTCAAGAGAAAGGACATTGGTCTTCAGACTGTCCTAAGAAACAACAGGAGGAAGAGAGGAGTTCAGAACAGGAAGAAGAAGAGATACCCTCCCAAAAGGAAGAACCCAGACACGTCCAGAAAGAGAAGAAAAAAAGTCGAGAAGAGTGTGAGGTAGAAACACCTGTGAAAGTGAAGAAACTGAATAAATAGAGAAAGTGAAAAAAGACACAGAAGAAGCTAATGAGCTTTTTAAAATGTTGTTTGTGACATTGGTTTGTGAATTTGTACGAGAATATATCAGAACGAAAAACGTAAGTGTCTCTTGGCTTTGATTGTTTAGAATAAGGACTTACACTCACACACTCACACACGTCCATGATGTGCAAAAAAGGGATTTTGAGTTTTAATTGATTTTGTCAAATTGACTAGTATCTCTTTTCGAGAGAGATGAGTGGCCATGAAAAGAACCGTTGGGTATTTGTTTTTTTAAAACAAACTCAGGAACGGGAAGTAATCACCTTTAACTGCCTTAAGCCTTTGCCATGGCAAAGGCCTACTTCTTAACCTGCTACTGTCGATGATTTTGTAGAGATCACTAGATCAGGCGTAGTAGGTGTGTGGACTTGGTTGGGTTGTTTTGCTTGGGAAGATCTTTTTCTCTTGGGTCGTATTAAAGAAGTCTGATACATTTGTTTCAGACTCCTTAACTCTGCCAAAATGTCTAAGAGTATTGTCACCGTTTGACTTTCACCGTTCTCCTTCTCTCCTATACCTTGTTTCTTCTCTGCCTCTTCTTCTTCCTGTCGTTTCCTTCTTGTATCTTCTTCTTCTCGCTGTTGCTGTTGAAGGAGAAAGGCTTGTTCTGCTTCTTTCTGCCGTTGCAAAAGTTTCTCCAATTCTTCTTTCTGTCTCCGTTTAAAATCCTCGACGTGTAGTAAAGAAGGAGAAGGTGGCGAAGGTGCTAGTATGGGAACAAATTCTTGTAAAGAAGAGAGAAAATGCACTAAATCCCAATTAAAATCGATCTCTTCTGGAAGTTGAACCGTGTTGGCTTGGGTAGGCACTGTTGTGTCATCACTTCTCGTCTTCAAGGCCGGTTCATCGTCTTCTTAGTTTCGCTTCATGTTTCAAAATAATGTCGCATTGATTCACTGCGCACAGACGCGAGTGCACCTATATAGGGAATGTGACGTCACAGGTAGCTCTCTTCGGATTGGAAGACAGACTCCGCTCGGTGACTGAATTTTGTAACGCGTGTTAGGATTGGCGAAAGAACTCAGTCCGTTCGATCCTCTTTTCCACTATAAATAACCGCGGGTTCACTTCATTCCATTCACCTGTTTTCGTCATAAGATGTGGACTAACGTAGACTCGTCTACCCACCCATCGTCAATGCTGTTCAACCCGGACTATCCCATGTATGTCAAATCATCATGAGCTATTATCCAAATGATTCAGACAACCCTTTGGAAACGAAGAATCTATGTGGAGAGACAAGGCTGTCTGAAGAGAGTCTTAATCTACGGTCCAGAGGTTAGACGAAGTTTGAGGAAGAGAAGAAGGTCAGTGAGATGCCCTCTATGTTAACGGAATGGTGTTAACAAAAAACCCGAAGGCCTTTTTCAGGGCCACTCCACTGCCTCGAAAAGATTTAATCTTTCTTGCCTAAAAGATGTTTTAGTCAATTTTATATTTTATATGTGATAGATTTATGTTCATAAATCTGTGTATATATCCTATGTATATGTCTCTACTGTATTTTTCTCTACCTAGGGTAGTGCGTATTCAGGTCAGCCACTTGCAGTATTGTTGCCAGTGTTCCGCCCAATTGAGGTCAGCCACTCGCAACATTGTTGCCAGTGTCCACTACCGTGACGTTAATTCCTATTGAGTCTAAACGGGCCCATATTCAGTTCCAGTTTGAGCGTATAGTGCCGGGACCCTTTTTTAACATACAAGTCTACGTGAGGCTATTAATCTTGAGGCCATAGTGCCTGCGCACCTTTTTGACTGGATTTTCCATTGAGGCTAAACAGCCCCCATATACTTCTGCCGTGTGGACATGAAAGAGTTCTCCTTCTCCTTCCGAAGAAGCAGACCCTATCCTGTGGGAAAGCCTGTAGCCAGATGGGGACACAATCTTAGACGATAAGAGATTGCCATAACCCCCAACAAAACAGCCCTTTTCAGGACTACCCAAACAATCTGGAAAAGATATACTATTCATTTGCCAAAATATTTTGTCTGTCTTTGTGTTTGACTGTAAGTTAAAAAATCGAACTGTGCATATAAACACTGGCTTGTAAGATAGTCTATGTGTTTTTTATATGTAGGAGTTGTAATAAAGTGTGTTTGTTGGACAAAAAAATGACTTGAGTGTTACTTTTAGGTCCGCGCGTCCCATGTTATTGATGGTGGAGTGGGTATTGTTAGTTTTGTGTAAGGGGGTGTTTCAGGCATATAAAGCGTAGCGTTCATCAATCTGGCTACCCATTGTGAACGTGACAAAGTAGAAGATAATGAGCAGACTAGCCAAACTTCTTGAGCTTCAGATGCACCTGGCCTATGCCAGGCGAATCCTGGATGAGCCGGCCATGAAGGCTATCCAGAAAAGTGCCAGGATAGAAGAGGAGAAGGAAACAAAGAAGAAAGAAAAGAAGAAGGAAAAGAAGAAAGAAATGATCCTGCCTAACCTCATACTTAGGCCTAAATGTGAGGTTAAGCCTGAGGTGAGGACACCTCCACCACCACATCATCCACAGCCACAACCACTACCACCAGTACCAATAGTCGCTGTCCCCCAGATGGAAAACTGGGAGGAGGAGTTGTAGAGACAGCGGAAAGAGTTGAAGCCGCGGCGTCGGCAGGAGATAAGGAAGCCACAGCATCCACGGGTGTGGAATATAAGAAGACATAGGGAACAGGTCTTCACTATCACTCAAAGTGAAAACTGGGATAGTGAAGCCACTCAGCTCCCATCTGCTCTCCCAAGAACAAATGTAGATTGGGAGAATGACTAGAGCAGACGTTGCATGTGTGGTGCCCGGCCTGGGAGGTGTCAACATTAACCAGGTGCATCTGAAGTGAAAAAAAACAGCCCTGAGAAGGGCTAACCAGATCTCTAGAAAAGAAAGACTAATTAACTTGCCAATCATATAATTGTGTGTGTGTATTTTTGTTTGTGTGCGTGCGTGTACGTGTATTTGTTTTTGTATATGTGTGTGTATGTGTGGGCGCGCACGTTTGTTTGAGTGTGTATGTGTATGTGTGCGTGCGTACGTTTGTGTGTGTGTGTGTGTGTCTTTCCATTAACAAACCCCTTCTCCCTACAATCATGAGTGTATTGTGTGAATGTGAAGTAGTGTCACTATAAACACTAACTCCTTTGATAATGTGATTGTATGTAATAGTGTATTTTGTGCATAAACATATCCTTCTCCATCTATATATTAATAGAATGTATAGTGGTTTTCTATAAAAATTTATTTTAGGTTAGCACTCTCATCACTATGGACTGTTTGATATGTGATATGGATAGCTGGTAAGAGGGAATGTTTTCCTTCACGTACGTGCTTGAGACAAATAAAGTGAAGCGTTCGTCAATAGCGCCATTCAACACTGAATAAAAAATGGCCAGCAATCACGTCGACAAAATGAATAAGTTGCATGAAGTGGTGGATACCATAGGTATCGTGGAGGAAATGCTGGAAAGGTTACAGTATGGGGCTCATAGCCCCCACAGAGACAACATGGAAATAAACAATTTGAGGAACGCAAAAGAAAGACTGAGAGAGCTTATAAAAGAGGAAAAGGAGGATCAGGAGGAAAAAGAACAAATGAAAGCGTACAATGCTAAGCTGGAAAAAGAAGAGGAGAATGAGAAGAGGAAGAAAGAGGAAAAGGAGAAGGAGGAGGACAAAGATGAGAATAAAAAAAAAAAAGTCTGCAAAAATTGAGGTGCTGGTGGAGAAGAAGAAGGGAGGAGAGAAAGTAGAAGAAAGTTAAACGGCCCTTTTCAGGGCCACTCCATTGCTTCGAAAGATATATATTCTCTCTTGCTTAAAAAATGTTTTAGTCGAGCCTTTGGTGTGATAGATTGATGTTCATCAATCTAGGTTTGTGTCCCTATTGACCCTAAACAGACCCAATCCCTTGTCGCTCTGTTCAATTCCCCTTTGACCCAAGACTGGCCCAATCTGCTCCATGTTAAATTCCCATTATGACCCCATTGTGCAAACCACCAAATTTAACATAGAAATCTACGTGACCCTATAAATTTTGACTGCACAGTACACCCCACCCCCCACCCCAAATTTAACGTGAGACCCTATTTTACCCCATAGTGCACCCCTTCACTATTAACGTCTCCATGTATAGTCACCACACTGATGAATTTGTCCGGAAGCTATCTAGTTAATGGAAGCAGTCTCAATTGTAGAAGTATGTGAAAATGAAACGTATTCATTTTTGTTATCCATTCTGAGTGATAGAATTTTTTCATATATTGTATGTTTCGGAATTTTTTCTAAATTTTACAGAGTATCAGATCTATGTCGCAATCAAGCCATGCTGCTTATTATAGTCTGTTTTCAAGTTAGACATTTTAATAATTGAACATATTAAGTTTAATTTTTTGCATGCTCCATACTTTAAATAATGAGTAGTCTTCGAGTTCTTTTAACCAATGCGATTATTTTTGCTAGCGACAGATTCACGAATGATCGTAGTCACTATAATAATAATCACGTACAGTTATTTGCATCAAATAATTTAAAACGTAAAGAAGCCAAAGCATGTGCGCGCAAGCGTAATGTATATCATTGTACTTGTACTTAATGTAGTCGTTGTATTTTTAGTTGTTCGCGGGGAGTCTTTGAACTTTGGGTGTTTTGTGTAACCTGAATGCTGCTATCGATGGTGATGCTGGTTCGAAAGACGGTTCTGATTTACTCAGTGTGAAGGGCCGAAGGATTTGCGCGATAAGGAGGTTCTCGGGCGATGCTTCGCATGGCCTGGAGGAGCGGACCATGTGAGGTTGTTCCTTCGTCACTGAACGGGATGAATGGAATCAGAAATCTCTAAAGTTTGTAGACTGGACACCGTGAGATAAATAACATCATATGTCCCACTTTTTAATGAAATCTAATTCACTATCTCTATTTGTGAAACATTTAATTCAATATCACTAATTTAAAGATTGTGTCATGCAGCGAAACCAAACTCAAAAGTCAACGTCTGCAAGATGTACGTCAGTGGTTGGTTTAAATAATGTTTACGAAAAATATCATCGTAGACTGTACATCAAATCCAACAAGAGATATGGAGTATTGACCAACAAACTTCGAGCACTCTCCTCCTTAACAATATATACTGTTGTAATGTGGTTGATGTGAATAATGAAGACATAATATTGCAAACACTGAAATATGCTAATAAGGTATTGAAGTAAGAAATTGTAAATGCAATAAAATAATAATGTCAGACAGTAACTCTAAGTGCTTACTTGTTACTGAAACTTGCAAATCAATAAAAGAGGAGAAAAGAAAGAAAAAAGAAAAAATGATAATGATGATGGCTCTTATAGAGTGGGGAAGGGTAGATAAATGACCTTAAACTTTAGCTCGGGTGGTACATGTTTATATCGGAGATAAAACAGCTTAAAGGGAAACACCAATAATGATCAGACAAATATTTCAGATGTCATTATGTAGGCCTACTTATGGACCGCCTTGAATATCTTGTTGGCCTCAACCGATTTCTTAATGTTACCCGAATAATAACTACGTTATATCTGTAATATAGGGCAAAATTCCTATTGTTCGGCTTCTGGGAGTAACATATTTTGTACAGTCTAGGAGAAAATGCTTTTTGGTTATGAACATCTATTGCTATGTGACAAAGATCGTCGTTTTTAGTCAACTACAACCAGGTCGAAGTCCTTTGTGCAAAATTTGTGCTATTCTCACCCATGCGACCGAGAAATCAGGTGTTTTGCTAACCTTACTTTTCTTATCTCAGTCTGGTTGTCTCAGTCAGGTAGTCTCAGTCATGGTGTCCACGCGCTAGGAACTACTTTTAAAAAGAAGAAACCCCTGTTGAATTCCGCTGTGCTTGACGGAGTTGTTACAAAATCAAACAACAGCAACAACAACAGATATATATAGCAAAAAGACATTCGCTCATAAAACAACTTAAGGTCTCTCTAAGTATGATAACACAACGTATCGTATTATAACTTTTGTCCCAGTGCGAGAACCAAGCGTGTCTGATCATTTTGGCCCAGTGTGAGAACTAAGCGTGTCTGATCATTATGGCCCATGGTTAAAATCAAACGTATCGTATTATAACTTTCTTTTGTATAATGTCAATTACTGGTCTTGAATGATGCCATATTAGCAAAGGTAATTTCACATGCAAATACCGCTTCAGACATTTTGGTAATTATATTACCTGAAAACTTCCGCAACTCAGTATTTAACGCACACTTCTTCGTTCGTCCGTCGAGTCGACGAGGACCACTCTAGTCATCCGAGGGTTGTAGGGGCTGGTTCTGTTCTGTGTGTGCGCAGGTGGCTGATAAGGCCAATCCTTGCACGGAAGGTTCGTTTGCATAAAGGACAAGGGATGAGTGAGACATCTCCAGGAGGGTTGATGCCACGCGCTTTTCTGGCTTGCCTCTTCAGCTCCGCTGCTGCTGTCCTGCTAGATTCACACAACTTGGAGCCTTTGTGCACGGAGGAACGCCATGTGACTCGATCGTTGGCTGCTTGCTCCCAGAAATCAGGTTTTATGTTGAACGCTTTCAATGCAGCTTTCAGATTGTCTTTGAAGCGTTTCTTCTGACCTCCATGGGATCGCTGTCCTTGCTGTAGCTCGCCATAGAAGAGTCTCTTAGGCAGCCGATGGTCTGGCATGCGTACAACGTGTCCCGCCCAGCGTAGCTGAGACTGCATCAGGATGGTGTGGATGCTGGGGAGATCAGCTTGGGTGAGTACCTCAGTGTCTGGAACCTTGTCCTGCCACTTGATGTTATGGATTTTCCTGAGACTTGTTGTATGAAAGCGGTTCAGCTTCCTGGCGTGGCGTTGGTACACCGTCCGCGTTTCGCATGCGTAAAGTAGTGTGGGGAGCACAACTGCCCTGTAGACCTTTAGTTTGGTATGGATGCTGATGCCTCTTCTAATCCAGACGTTGGTATACAGTCTGCCGAAAGATGCGCTGGCTCTGGCAATGCGGAGGTTCACCTCGTCGTCAATAGTTACGCTCTGTGACAGTGTGCTGCCAATGTAGGTGAAGCGGTTCACTACGTTGAGTTTTTGGCCGTTGACGGTGATGTTGGGCTCAAGATAGGGCTTTCCATGGGCAGGCTGATGCAGGACTTCAGTCTTCTTGGTACTGATGGTGAGACCGAAGCTTGTGCAGGAGCTGGAAAACTTGTCAACGCTGCGTTGCAGGTCGGCTTCTGAGCCAGCGTTGAGGGCGCAGTCATCAGCAAATAGGAAATCCCTGATGGTGTCTGTCATAACCTTGGTTTTCGCTTGAAGCCTCCTGGGGTTGAACAGTTTTCCATCTGTACGGTACCTGATGGCGACTCCAACATCTCCGTCTCTGAAAGCATTAGTCAGCATGGCGGAGAACAATAGACTGAATAGTGTCGGTGCCAGAACACAACCCTGCTTGACGCCATTGGTTACTGGGAATGGTTCAGATGTCTGTCCATTGTCCTGGACTCGTGCCTGCATGCCGTCGTGAAAATGCTGCACCATGGATATAAATTTTCCCGGGCATCCGTATTTGGCCATTACCTTCCACAAGCCTTCTCTGCTGACAGTATCAAAGGCCTTTGTCAAGTCGACATAGATGGAGAAAAGGTCTGCGTTTTGCTCCTGACATTTCTCTTGTAGCTGCCTCGCAGCAAACACCATGTCGATGGTCCCACGCTTTTTCCAGAATCCACACTGGCTTTCTGGTAGGAGTCCCTGGTCAAGGTGTGTAGTGAGGCGGTTCAGTAGGATTCTGGCGAGTATCTTTCCTGCGATTGAGAGCAAGGATATACCCCGGTGGTTGTCGCAGGCCTGGCGGTTCCCTTTGCGCTTATACAGGTGGATTATGGAAGCGTCTTTGAATTCCTGGGGGATCGTCTCTTGCTGCCACATCAGTAAAAACAGTTGGTGGAGCCTTTCTATCAGGGCTGTACCCCCTTCCTTGTAGACTTCAGCTGGGATGGAGTCTGAACCAGGGGCTTTGCCACTGGAGAGCAGACGTATCGCTTTCTGTGTCTCGAGCAAGGTTGGAGGCTCATCCAGTGCTTCGTTGATGGGTAATTGAGGGAGACCACTGATGGCATCATCGTTGATGGATGAGGGGCGATTCAGGACGCTGTCAAAGTGTTCAGCCCAACGTTCAAGAATCTTCTCTTTGTCAGTAATTAGTGTGTTCCCGTCTGCGCTGAGAATGGGGGATGATCCAGAGGATGTAGGTCCATACACTTCTTTCAGGGCGTTGTAGAAGTTCTTCATGTCATGGCTGTCTGCATAGCACTGGATCTCATCAGCTTTGTTGCTCAGCCATGTATCTCGCATCTGGCGGAGTTTCTGCTGTACAGTTCTGCGTATATTGTTGTACGCATCTTTCCTGGAGGTGGACTTGGGGTTGTTGAGGTAGGTTTGATGGAGGCGGTGTTTTTCATCCAGCAACTGCTTGACCTCGTCGCAGTTCTCATCAAACCAGTCTTGGTGCTTTCTGCTTGAGGGTCCTAGGATTTCCGAGGCTGTGCTGTAGACCATCTCTCTGAATGCCGCCCAGTCGGTTTCCACATTCTGATTGTCCAGAGGGGTGGATTTCAGACGCTCTTCCAGGGCATCCACAAGAGACTGTTTGGTACTGGTGCATTTCAGCTTGGTGATGTTTAGTCGTTTAGGAGCCTTCTTTCCCTGTGGGCGTCTTTTGGGCTGAATGCGGATGTTAAGCTTGGTGATGATGAGGCGGTGGTCTGTCCAGCAGTCGGCGCCGCACAAGGACTTGGTCACACGCACATCCTGCCTGTCCCTCTTCCTGACAATGACGTAGTCGATGAGATGCCAGTGCTTAGAGCGAGGGTGCATCCATGAAGTCCGGTTACGGGTAGGGAGGCGGAAGACTGTATTGGTGATCAGCAGTTCATGCTCAGCGCAAGTCTGGAGCAAAAGGAGGCCGTTGCTGTTACAGTGACCCACTCCGTGCTTTCCTAGCACTCCATCCCAGGCAACGTGATCACAGCCTACTCTCGCATTGAAGTCACCAAGAATGACGAGCTTATCTGCCATTGGAACGTCAGCAATGACGGAGTGGAGATCCTCATAGAACTTGGCCTTCACTTCATCCGGGTTTGTCATGGTTGGAGCGTAGCAACTGATGATGGTAAGGTGCTTTCTTCCAAACAAGAGGGGGAGTTTCATGGTCATGAGTCTGTCGTTTACTCCCTTGGGAGGTCCAGCCAATTTGCCAATCAGTGCTGTCTTCACTGCAAAGCCGACACCAGCATCACGGCGCTCTTCACTTCCTCGGCCGCTCCAAAAGAACGTGTATCCAGAGCCCCTTTCACAGAATTCGCCTTCTCCTGCAAGCCGGGTCTCACTCAAGGCAGCAATGTCCACGTTGTATCTGGCGAGTTCCTTTCCTATTAGGGCAGTTCTCCTCTGGGGTCTTTCCGCGTCATCTCTGTCCAGTAAGGTGCGCACATTCCATGCGCCAAGTGAGAGAGGAACAATTTTCATTTTCTTCTTTGTGTTTCGACCGCTGGAGTAGGGTCCCCACCAGCCGCGGTAAGCTGGCTAGGGAGGTTTAGAGCAGGCAATATTTAGGGCATCTTTTCTAGCCCCTTCCTCATGCCAAGGAGGTGAGCAGTGCATTCCTGAAAAGGGCTGCTCAGTCGCTCAGGGGGCTGCCGGACTCCACTGCTGCTCCGTGTCAGTGGTGAACGACCCTAATGGCCTGAGCCGCCTGTGTGCAGGTTTGCGGCTACGGCTGCCAGTGTACCCACACCTGCCGCTTCGTCGCTTGCCTGTCGCCACAGGACTTTGGTGGGTGATAAAATGGGATGGGTGGATGACAAGGGTGACTTGCGCGGTGACTTTGTTTTAAGTGAGGAAGAGTTGCGCAGTTCGTCGACCTCACTCTCTCGCCCAAAACCATCTGAGTCCAGCAGCATGACAAAGTCGAGACTGCCGAAGATTGAGCTGAGTGCAGTGGATGACCAGGACGTCCTATGTGTCTCGTCATGCTCTTAGCGCTCCACGGCGCTTTGCTGGGAATCGCCTTTCTGCCCTTTGACCAGCTGGTCGTTCCTCCGCGCAGGCTGCCGAATCCAGTCTTCACATGCTAGGTAGACAAAGCCTAACTCACCGAGGGTTTAAGACCCGTCGGCTACCCTCAGCCTGGTTTAGCCGGCCAGTCGAGGCCGTTGTCCGGGATGTGGCCGCTGCACATGCTACAGCTGCTTGGAGCCACAGGTGAGAGCTGAGTGCCAAGTGGGGACCAAAGGTGGGCGAGCTACCCCCGAGGAAGTACGACTGCTTCCCCCAACCAGAGGTGCTACCCCTCCCTGGACACCCCATACACCCCCATAACGCACGCACATACGCACAGACACACACATTCACACTTAAGACGATCTTTAACTCTAAGATAAGAAGTAAGCTTTCTGGTATCCCTGTTTGAGATATCCCAGTCTCAGAATTACAACGTGTTGATGTCAAAATTAATAATATCACCGACAAAACGAATGAACAATTGTATGTTTGCTCAAACGCAAGCATAGCTACTAATAATCGATAATATGAATACCATGGTGAAACAAAACTTACATCATGATCATGACGTTTATTTCACAATTACATTACAATTATGTTTTTGTTATTATGATTATTTTCATGGGATTCGATATTTTTTCAAGTAAATTCTGTTTATTTAGAACGTAAAACCTATTACACAAGCATTATTTTTAGCTCACTCTGGTACACAGTTTTGTAAACATCGAGTGACTATTTCCAAGGTCATTTCGGCCCACGTATTAGCTGAGTTGTAAACAGCCATTTTATCAAATTTATTTTCAGTGTGAGAATTTGGTCCTTAGATAGGGCTATTCTTACATACGTGATAAATGGCATTTTATTTTATTGCGATGTTCAAATTAGTAAATCAAGTAGCCTATCACGTGGAGTACCATGTGATCTAAAATCGAGACTTAAAACAGCTATTTTCTGCTAGATTGGGTCAGAGTCGTTCTTAACACCTTGAGGAAAAAAGATGTTTCTAATTGTTGTTGCCAGTTTGATTTTCATTTGTTTTTGGAATTTAATAATTTATTCTCTAGGAAACTAAACAAATGTACTTTTTTTATAAAAAGTTCTGGGTGAAAGAAATTCAGTGGAAATTTATTCTGGAATTCTATACGGAAACATAAACTGTGATTCAATCGAGGATCTGTTACCACCAGTACAAGGGTCTCATCTGACGTCATCGCCTCCGTATTGGAATTTCGTCGAGATTCGAACTCGAATTTTATTAGAACTGTTTAGGGATTAAATTATATTCACAAACCTTAAGTCCTATTTCCAATTTTTACATTGTTTTCTAGGGAAATAAATTATTTTGTTAAAATATACAAAGCTTGTTGACTTCACTCTTTTCTTTTGTTATTTTTGTACGAGCCTACACGTAACAATTGTTAACCATCACCATCATCATCGTCGTCATCACCATCAATAAGAACCATCATATATAATTGTAGCTATCGTCATCATAATAATATTTACCATCAGCGTCCTTGTCTTTTTTATTATGATTGCTAGTAGTAGTAGTACTTTCAGTAGTACAAGTGGCAGTAGCAGTAGAGGTAGTAGTAGTAGCAGTAATAGTATTTTGGAGCAGCAATAAATAAGAAAAGTGTAAGATAAACTGGTAAAATAAAGCTGAAAGGTGATGTAATCACAATGTTTGAATGATAGAGTGCAAGAACTACTACACTCAAACCAGTGTACTATACATAGTTGTCAAACCAAATACTATACTCATAGCGGTGTACTATATACATAGTTACCAAGCTAAGTTTGCATAATACATTGTACTCCACACATCAGTTCCGTATAGACTATCTCAAATAAAATCTTCAGTTAAGTCTAGATTGCTCGACGATCAAAACGTATCGTGATAAATTCTATAGTTCATATGTTTAATTAAAACACACAACTGCAATACGGACGTATATGCAATGGTGTAATTTCGAACAGAATTCCGGGGAAGGTCCGGAGCCGCCCCCACCTCACCCCCATGCCCAGGAAAGAAAATACACTTAAAAATGAGCTCGAAACAAACGAAACGTTCCTAGCGTAATTTTTCTTTACAGTTAGAAGCTTAAAATTATACCCTGTAAACTCTTCAAACGAAAGAGCTTTCAGGGGCTTCGCACCTAAGGGTTTCGTCACAGACTCCTCGCGTGCTTGTTACGTCCCAACCCACCCCCACCAACGATATTTCTGGATCCGTAACGGACTGCGTCATTTGATACGGCGAAATAAACCCGCTATTATTCCATTACAGAATATTAGCGTGCAAGTAGGTTCTTGTTACTTTCTCACTCCACATAACGTACCAAGGTATCAGTTCTGTTCTTGTTCATTACGTCTATGGATGTGTGTACATTCAGTGGTAGGAAACTCAGGAACACGGTAAACGTTCAACTCGTAGATGTTAAAAACGTTAAAATCAAAATAAAAAACGTAAAAAAAAAACGCGTTTTTTCCCTCAAAAAATAAAAAACGAAAAGAAAACGTTTAAAAAACGTTCAAGTACTTTTTATGCAACACAAAAATCAATTTCACTCAATGTCGTTATCATCATCTGACTAATCTGACCACCCTATGGTTTCCTCCATATAATTGATATTGTCCATCTTTGCCTTTAGGCGAAGATTTGCATGCACAAACACTACATCTCGCACTCTCTTGCACTGCATACGGTTTCGCTTTTTCGTATGAATAAACTCAAATGTTGACCAGTTTCTCTCGCAGGCGGAGGCGGACGTCACCTGTGCTAAGACCCTAACTGCAACTTGTTGCAGCTCCGGAACGTGAGCTCCAAATGACATCCACCACCTGTATGCTGGCATTTCTTTAGCAGCTGCAACCGCCATCGGTCGAGCAAATAATCCTTGTCCTGCACGATACACGGCGAGCTGTTGCACGGCTTTCACCTGCGACTGAACGTCGTCACGGTATATTCTTTCTATCATCGCGTGAAAGCCTGCGATGACTTCTTCGTTTTGATGTTGGGAAAAATGAGAATACTCGGGATCGAGCACAAAGCCGGCTGCGTGTAGATCTGTATGTAACATTTTCCATCTGTCCATAACGAACTGGCGAATTTGTTTTTTTTTTTTTCGTGCTGGTGGTAAATCAGCAGCTTCCACAGACTGATCGATTTGGAACATTTTCCAATATACTTTTCTTGTACAAGGTATTTTTCCGTCAGCCAGTCGCAATAGCTCAACAATCGGCTCACATACTTTAGTTATTGTTTCCACCGAGCTCCAAAACGTTCTATTCAAAATCGTGCTTGTGACTGCGTCGCCTTTCTTTTTATAAACTGCATCATTTAGCCACTTTTTGTACTCACGACTTATCACAGTTTCCTGCAGAGCATCCTTAACTGTACCCAAACGTTGCAGCATAATAAAGTGAGTAGCAAATCTTGTTTCGCCGGGCTTTAGAAGCTCTAGCTCGGAATGATTGCGAAAACATGCTTGGGAATACTGGTGAGTCGTGATGAATTTGACAATATCTTTAAAATCAGTAATTATACTATCTATACATGGCAGCTTCCCTATGTCTTCAAGTAAAAGATCCAGACAGCGAGTCGTGCATGGCGAGAAAACAATATTAGGATATTGCTGCTGTAACATCTTACGAGCTGCAACACAATTTGATGCACTGTCCGTAATAACTTGTACAACACTTTCCATGCCATACGATTCAATGCGCTTTGATATCTCGCCAGCAATAAACGATCCGTCTTTGATTTCACCGGAAGTATCCAAAGCATTGAGAAAAATACAGCCGTCACCAGTAGCTGCAAGAAAGTTAACAATGGGCTTGTTCTTCACATTTGTCCAACCATCAGACATAAGCGTAACTCCGTGCTTGACGGCTTCGTCCTTAAAAGAGGCCATAAATTGTTCCACTTGATGTACTTCCCCAGTAAGCATTTCAGTTGAAATTTTTATTCTATTTGGTGCTTTATAGTGAGGACCACATTTTGCCACGGCAGTTATTGCATCCTTAAAATAAGTACTGTCGGCAATAGCGAAAGGTAACAAACAAACGAGCGACAGCATTGTCTGCATCCTTTTCCGAAGCACTCGCGAACATAGAGGGTAACGACATCTGCTTCTCACTTGCCTCACTACTAGCGGCTTTTGTGGCTTTATCCAGTGCGTCGAGTTTTCGTTTTTTTCGCTTCCGCTTCTAGTCTCACTGATTGCTGCTTCTGTAAGGCCTGCTGCACTTGACATGGAACTTTTGAACATTTGCTGATGCCAAACTTTGGATCTCCAAGTAGGTGACCTCTTATACGTACAACACCACCGTGAAATTCTTTATTACAGTAAATGCAACTAACTTTGCTCAAAGTGACGTTATCTTTTTCATCTAGTACTAAAACATGTTTCCATTCTTCACTTTTTTCTTTCGGCATTTTAACGGCTATACACAAGAAATATTTATTTTAAATTCGTAATTTACTATAGACAATCTTAATCGCTACTTGTCCGCTAGTTGTGTATGTAAGGTTTCAGCACGAGCCAGTATCGTTATGTAGCCCAGGCAGCTCGGCCTACAGCACGAGCTGTCGCAGCAGGAAAATCGATTTTCCAAGAAACACTACGATTATTATGCGGAATATTGACCGAAAAGTTTATAAAAGATGTTTCCGTAGGCAACTAGGCCTATAAACAGACGGTAAATTACTGGTTGGACATCACTGCGATAGACTGTCACTGCATGTGGTCGTTTTTTACCCCCCGCGCAGATTGACCCCCGCCGTCACTTGGGACTGCGGCAAACATATTTTGCGCTTCAAACTTGGCGCTGAAGTTGGCCATCCCTCTACTACGAGTTCACGTTACTGCTATGCATAATCTGCGCCAGTATAATGATATTTGTTGCCAAACTTCAAAAGGACACTTGCGAGTTGCGACACTGACACCGCTATAACTTGCATAACTTGCAACGAGCAACATTTTCGATGGACCGACCGACCGAACGTGGGAAAATGCAAAATTTTGATTTTCTTCCAAGAATTAGCGACTGAACGAGCAGCAACATTATCAAGCGTGAGAAAATAATAAAAAATTCAGGACAGGATTTGGTCAAATTAGTATAAATAAATCAATAAATGAATTTTAAAAAAACGAAGTTTTTTGGAGAAAATAAAAAACGTAAAAATACGTTCAGAAAAATAAAAAACGAAAAAAAACGAGTTTTTCAGGAAAAAATTAAAAACGTAAAAAAACCTTTTTAACAACAATGGTTCAACCGTTTTTTACATAGCGCTAAATGCATTGCGCAGTTTGAATTTCGTCAATTTCTCATTATTTTTTCTACATGTTGATTCTTAAATAAGAATATATTCAAATATGATCATGATTTATTGGTTTTTCCTAATTTTATATATATATATATATATATATATATATATATATATGTGTGTGTGTGTGTGTGTGTGTGTGTGTGTGTGTGTACACACACAGAATCGAAACATCCTGAGCGAGCACGGGGTAGGGTAGGTTAGGAAATGAAAAGCAAAGAAATCTTAAGGTTCTTTACAACCAAATTGATTTCGAAAACCAGTCAATTGGAGGAATCTACTGTCAAATATTCTGTCACCACATTTAACAGCTTCACACACACACATACACACATACACACACACACACACACATTAAAAAGTCCAAGATCTTGTTCCATGGAACATCATCACTGGACACATTTCAAGGTAGAAGGGTTGCCTCCGTTAGTCCCCTCGTACGACATACATATCTAAGCCCGCACGGTGGGGCGGGAGTGAGTGTGGACTAGACCTGAGCTCATCTCTCACCAACACGTGACTCCATCAGATGGTCATTGTGGTCTATGGATAAGTGTATTCCCTGATTCAGACGTTTTGCTCGTCTTCTGAAACAGAGAACTGGCATAGATAATCCATATGACACTCAAGTCATCTGGCGACAGACAAGAGAATGTTCTATGCCTTCCATTGTACCAGAGACGATCCAAACCACTTTTAATTTTATTTCCTTTTTTATTAAAAAATATATGAGTATCACCTTTTTTGAAAATTAAAAGCTGCATTGCAATTTTAAATTATTAATATAACCTTTAGAAACAATTGAGAAATCAACCTCAGACACAATTGTGTACATTCAGATGTTACCTCTGTAGTCCGCGTACTTACTGAGAAGCCGCTCTGGTGGCCTAAGTGGTAGGATCGAACCCTGGCCGAGTGGTACCAAGGACTTATAAAAATGATACTAGCAGCTGCCTCACTTGGCGCACAACATTAAGAGGTTAGTGTTAGGACTAGTCGGCCTGGTGATGCTAAATGTCTGCGGCATGATGCCCCAGTGCTAGACATCACTATAAACTGCCACACTGCAGACATCGTAGCGATATGCCTGAAAATTGTTAAAGCTACGTTAAAAATCTAAATCACACACACACACACACACACACACACACACTGAGATTATCCATTCGAGTTTGGCACAGCTTTGAAGAAAAAGAAGAAATAAAGGAAAAATAAGAACCACATAGTGCAAGCTCTCATTCAGAATCTTTCCAATGAGAAGTCTTTCGAAAGAGTTCATGTCTAAATCTCAGTTTGGCTGCGTGGGAAAATGCAGTGATGTTATTCACAAGGGTCCATGTCTAAGTCTCGGCTTGCCTCCGTGGGAAACTGCAGTGATGGTACTCACCAATATTATTATTCATCCAGATATTCTGCTTGTGAGTATACCATATGACGTATACCAGAGTACTACGGGGTAAAACAGACCCACAAATCAAGCCCTCAGGCTCTAATAGCCTGGTATTAAGAAGAAAACAATTGAGGGAGGATGCCATGAACCCACCCCTCAGTATCAAGCACGTAAAATATAATTTTGTGCAAGATATTGTATGATTGCTAACTCTTATATGTGATAATAGTGAATTTGAATAATGATAACAAATGGGGTGATAACTCTCTACAATCAATTAAATCGATAAATTTAGGTCTGCATAGTTCTCTATCCTTCGAACCAATGTCCCCCTGTGGATGCTATACGTATATATACATTTCATACATGTTTGATCTCAAATAATAGGGACTGATAAACGAGAACTCGGTCATAGCTTTAAACTCTCAGTTACAGAAGGGAATTAGACCCCATTAACTTTGTGATCGACATAAATTACCAGTCGCGCGGTTTAAGCTAGTCAATTCAGCGAAGATTGGGTATGAGTCATTCAGAGAGGATAGTATATAATATACCTATGCAAGTGAACAATGTGTCAACAACATAGTAATGTAATATAAGATTGTGAACTGTGAGCAAGGCGCAACGCTAGGAAAGAGATAGGTAATTTGTAAACGGTGAACGTCATGTTTTTCTGAAACCGTGTCAGGGCATAATTTGCTCCGCGACATCTGAAAAAAGTCAGCACATATAATTTCAAATTTCAAACGAGGCGTGACTGAAAATATACTACTAGTACCATTCAGTACTAAATGAAAGATAAAATCAACTTCACTGTAAAAAGATGTGTCTGATATTTACTGGCGCGGTGTTGTTTGTAACTGCTGTATGGGTGTGGATGCTAAAGAACGAATCGTTCATGACTCTAGCGTACGCCATGTTCTTTCCGGGAGCTACAGCTCTCGTGACGTCGGCGATCCAAGGGGACTTATTCAGCTTCATTCTGCAGGCTGTTGGAATACGCACGGTATGGGCTGGATTTTGTTTTTCAGCTGGCTTGTTTTAACAGCGTCTTATTCAATATAGGCTTTATAATATTTCTGTAAAATTGGGGTTTTTTTACTGTATTTACAGCGATAGAGCGTGTTTATTAATAAATTTGATGCGATAGATCTTATTAGTGTATTTATAGCAATATCTCTTATTAATTTATTAATAGCTAGCAGCAGAGAGGGTGGACCCTACAACTTTGTAGAGACCTTATTTTTGAAATTTAAGGGTTCCTACGAAGGCTGAAAAAAGAAGTTTTTGCTTTAACAGTAAAAACTTCTCTAATTGACCAGATTTTTTCTGATTTTTTTACGTGCTGGTCACTACGCGTATGTCGTTCACCCTCTCTGCTGCTATAAATTAAACAGCAAGTATAAATATTATCAATAATGAGTATTGGAGAACCACACTCAGCTAAATTAGCTCGAGAGCGACTAAAGGCAATTAAAAAATATCTACCTGTTCGTGATTCTGTTAAGCAACAACTACAATCGCGTCAGGAATCTCAAGTTGAATTTGAGGAGGATACAAAAAAATTATTTAAACCTATCACTGAGACTACTAAAGGTATTCTACCTGTGTTAGAGAAAACCGCTGAAGCAACTGGAAAAATAGCAGAAAGAACTAAGAAAATAGCAAGAAGAACTAAGAAAACAAAAGAAATTTTACGTGAACTTCCAGCCGAAATAGCTGCTGCGATGCCAGTTCCGGAAATACCTGAGGATGAAGATCAACCTGAAGATGATGAAGCAGAAGGTGCTGAAGCACCACTCCCTGAACCAAAATCAGCAGGTCCTATAAGTACTGCTGATTTGATAAATAAATTTAATGAAGAAACTATTAAGGTAATTAATAACTTGAACCAAGATCAACTAGTTAAGTTTGCTGTGGATGGTTTTAGTCAAAGAAGTAAATTAATGAAACCTGAACACGCAAAAGATATTAAAACCAGTGAACAATGGCGAAAATATTTATATCGCATACGTATGAATGTTGAACAAGCTAGAGATAATGATCCATTATATCAGGTTTATGTTGGGAAAATTAATAAATTAATTCAATCAAGAAGAGAGGAGAAACAACAACAACAACAACAAAAACAACAAGAACGATAACAAAAACAACAAGAACGACAACAAAAACAACAAGAACGACAAGAAAAAATGAAACAATTACAAAAACCTCCAAAACCATTTGAGCAATCACTTCGTGATTATCCAGAATCACCAAAAACACCACCAAAACCAAGTAAAAAGAAACCACCGAAACCAAGTGAAGAGGAAGAAGATCAGGATCCTGGTGCAACTGGAAGTGGTCTAGGAAGTGGTCGTATTACCTGTCCCAATAACGTTCTTGCTGATGTCGATCGACTAGAAATTCTCATTGGAGGAAAACGAGCTGGTAATAATTCCCCAGAAATCATTAATGAAGCATCTGATATTTGCAAACGATTATTTACAGGCGGTATCATGGATATTAATGTATATCGGTCCCTCATTAATGAAATCGCCGATGACTACCATAGTGATTAGATACAATTAGTGATAAAGTCACTTAATAATAAGATGATCATACACAATACTCGTGGACCTACCATGGTCAGGGTAATAAACTCTCGATTACCGGTATACAAAACGACCTACGGAGATGGACTAGGTGATGTTGTTCAGGGTCTGTTTAGAAGAATAGCCCCAAAAGCAATACCGATTGCAAAGCAACTAGGAATGAAAGCTATTGATGTTGTCCGTGAAAAAGGTATAAGCGCTGTTGGTAATCTCGCTAGTAAAGCGTTTTCAGCGATCAAAGATAGACTATCACGATTAATACGCAGACCACAAGCGACCCGACCTCAACCTGTGAAATTGGCTAGCACTGAAGTGATGCCAGCAAGTGTAAGTAAAATAATAAATCAAGCCGCTAATCAAAAACTAGCGGAGTTAGCTGATGTACCAATGTCGGAAAAGGAAAAAAATATAACCGCTAGTCTGATAGCAGGAAGTGGTCTTCGTGTTAGACGAAGACGATAATAATAAAGATGTTTAAGCGTATATCTGACCCCGCGTTTGACATGGACGCACCAATTCTCAAAGATGAGTCTGTGCGCGATTATCAGTATTATTCTTACGACGCACGAATGCCAGATCAGCGTGGACGAATCGAATTACAGGTTCAAGATACAAGCAGATATTTCTTACCCGCTGAAGCATTTATTGAAGTCGAAGGTGAAATTATATAAACAGATCATACTGAATACGCCGCTAATAATATTGTTGGTTTTGTTAATAATGGTATTATGGCGTTGTTTGACAGCGCTACGTACATGATTGATGGAAAAAATATTGAATCAATTCAGAAAGACGTTGACGTTGCAACAACAATACTTGGCCTTGCAAGATATAGCGACGATTATTCAAGATCAGCTGGTCCATCAATGATGTTCTCAAAGGATACTTCTGACTACCCGGATCATAAAATGTAACTACAGGTAATGTAAGAAATGCTGCAGGAAAGGCAGAAACTCCCGCAGTAATATCAATGAATGAAGATTTTAACTTAGGATTTGCAGTGCGTCGATCAATGTTAAAGGGTAATAGAAAAACATTTTCATGTGCGATTCCACTGTCACACATATTTGGATTTTGCAGAAATGTCAGAAAAGTCATTTTTGGAGCCAAACATACGGTTGTACTTGTGCGAAAAGGAGATGATAATGATGCAATGTGGCACGTTATGGGAGAGGGCGCTGATGCTAATGCTATAGATGTTGCAACTAGGGCACTTCATGATAAAGTTATACTGACCAAACTTTCCCTGTGGATGCCAGTGATGACTCCAACAATATCGGAAGAAGATCAGCAGCAGGGAGGGTGGACCCTACAACTTTGTAGAGACCCTATTTTTGAAAAGAGTTTTTGTCTTAATAATGAAAACTTCTCTAATTGACCAGATTTTTTCACGTACTGGTCACTACGCGTATGTCGTCCACCCTCCCTGCTGCTATGGTTTTTATCCAAAAATTTTATCAAGTCCGTTACGATATCTTGACCTTGGATCATGTAAATTTATTGTTACAAAACCAAAGGGAGCAGCTTGTGCTTTTGAAAAGAAATTTTTAAATTTGTTCATGTCCATGTCCCCAGAACACCAAGTATAATAAATATTTTGCAGCGTATGATTATCAACTCCGTTGAACACAACTAAAATGTTACAGTTATCCCTGATCACTTTTGGAATTTGTGTATAACGCTGTGTAACATAAATCACGTCTGTGTTTTTGTGACGGCCTCGTGAAAATATTCTAGCTGGATTTGATTGTTTGTCCAGCATAACATCATCATACACTACTAAATTATTAATGAATCCATCCAGATCATCTACAGCTGGCGCTTCATCAATATCAGTAATAAAGTCTATGACACTGTCTTCATGCAACAATTTTGCGTTTTCATTAAAATCTTTAAGTACTTCGTAACATCGCTGATCATCTACAGATGGCGCTATCAAATATAATTTATCCCACTTGAGCCATCTCATTATCAGATTAAGTAATAATTGTGTCTTTCCACTTCCGGACGGACCTATTATAATGATTCTGATAGAATTTGGTAACGCTGGATGGTGCTTTACTGGCTCTTGTTTTCGTGTCGCTGAAAAGTCAATTATATCCATATAATTAATAATATGAGTCTATATTGTGTTCGATGCAGAGCACCTACCGATACTACTGAATTAACGACAATAACAACAAAAAAAAAAGACAAGCACTTACAGGTAAGTGTGTGAAATGTGGCACCAAGAAATATAAATTTGTCTCCATGACTAAGTCAGGAATAAAGACAGGTGGAGATATTGCTGCTTCGTTAGGAAAATTACCGGGAACTCCATGGGCTAAATACCCCGGTGAGAAACATTTACCCGGATATAATTATTGTGGTCCAGGAACTCGACTCGATATCAGACTTGACGAACGAGATCAACCAAAACCAGGAGAGTATCCAGTAAATAAGATTGATCAAGCGTGTCACGTTCATGATGTCGCGTATAAAAGTAAGGATTTGCAACAACGACATCTCGCAGATGTGAAATTGATTCACGCGTTAAATTCTATACCTAATAAATCTCTCAGAGAAAAA
Source organism: Megalonaias nervosa (assembly GCA_016617855.1). Classification (NCBI taxonomy): domain Eukaryota; kingdom Metazoa; phylum Mollusca; class Bivalvia; order Unionida; family Unionidae; genus Megalonaias; species Megalonaias nervosa. The sequence goes on from JAECUM010014313.1 coordinate 52,527, forward strand.
TTAGCTAGTTTTCTAGTAAAAACTGCTATGAAAGGTAAACTAGTGTTAGGGGCTGGTAATTAATTATATAACTATCATAATGGAATCTGTTTATTATTCCCCGAGAGGATTTTGGAGAGGTAAAGCAGCGATTAGTAAACTCGCCGAAGCAGCAAAAGTTTCACGTAATGTCGCTGCATCATGGTTAGCACGACAGGCAATATGGCAAATCTTCCTAAGTCCACCTAAAAAAATTCAGTATGCGCATTTTGATGTTAGCGTTCCTAATGAAGTTCATCAAGCAGATATTTTGTTTTTACCACACGATGCCATTAAAACACGTAGACGTCAATACACGTATAGATACGCATTGACGGTTGTTGACGTTGCGAGTAGATATAAAGAAGCGGAGCCGCTATCAACAAAAACAGCATCTGAAGTTGCATCTGCGTTTGAGCGAATTTATCAACGTGTTGGTCTACGATGGCCACGGTTATTACAAGTTGATCCTGGTAAAGAATTTCTTGGAGTAGTATCATCGTTGATGAAGAAACATAACGTTAAAATCAGACGAGGACATACTGAAATTCATCGTGATCAGGCAGTCGTTGAACGATTTAATAGAACACTTGCTGAGCGGTTATTTGGATACCAATATGCAAAGGAAATATCTACCGACATCAAGGATAGATCTCGTGAATGGGTTGCAAGATTACCGAGTGTGATATCTGCGCTAAATAATGAAATTACTAGTGCAACTTCCATGAAACCTTCTAATGCGATCCCAAAAAAATATATACCCCGTAACTACGGAAAACGTGAATCTTTCTCTCAACCAGTATTAGGTAATGTTACAGTTAGATATTTATATGAACCTGGCGAACTTGAAGGTGGTAAAAAAAGAGCAACCGATCCTATCTGGAGCGTGACTACACATAAAATTTCTAGCGTGGTAAGATCCACTGGTAGACCTCCAATATACAGACTAGATTCTACAGCTCCTCAACGTGGATTTGTACGTGAACAATTACAAGTAATTCCTGAGGATACGCAATTACCACCAAGCTCAATTTTGTAAACGTCCAGATCCTCGACGTCGATTACACTCGAGACAGGTCAACATCACATTATCACGTGTATGACCGAGATCACTATTAATTCTGTCTACGGTAAATTGTCTTGGATTATTATTTGAATGCTGCCATGACATATTACAGTTGCAACTTGCGCAATGATTATTCTGTTGTTGTTTTAGTTTTATAATAAATTCAGCATCAAGATCAAAGTGACGTTTATTTTTTTTGTCACACTGTTTATAGCTGACTAATTTTTTATTGATATCGATATTGTTAGTGATTTCTTCAGTTATTACGTAATCTACAATAACCCTACGCAGTTGCGATATTCTCCTGACTCGAGATACGGCGAGATAGACTAAATTCGACCATTCAATACGATCATCTACAATCCAGATTCTAGTATCAGTTATAGTTAATCCCTGTGACGAGTGAATTGTTATAGCGTATCCTAACGTCCATGGCGATTTATCCATGTTCAACGCGTTCTCAACAACATCAACAACAACCAACACGATATCATTCAAGACAAGATTCTGTACCCGGACATTTTCAGCGTCTCCACCTGGTATTTCAACTTCAATATTCTGTCGTCGAGTATCTGCTGGGCGATAACACAAAGATACATGTAGATCCGGAAACTTTTCTTTATGTAACGTAAATAATTTCTTTTGTAGTTCATCACGAACTATCTTTCTACTCGCGACTATCAAATCAGCAGGTCTCCATAAAATCCAAAATTCATTTATAGAAATTTCTGCAATTACTTTACGCAGTATCTCGCATTGTATTTGATCTGGCTGCAGTCTGATTAATCTTTTAAGCTCTTTTAGCGGTTCATCAATAGCTCTATGGTCATCATTTATTTCTTGGTAATAATCTACAAATGTTTTCAGCCATTCATGTGGAGATTGTCCAACAAAGGGTGGTGGTTGACCATTATCGCCGCACATAATCACAGCAGTATTCTTCAATAATAACCATTCAAGAAATGTTTTTAGTGTTTCTAACGACACCGTGCATATCTCGTCCCATATGATATACCTAGGTATATATTTTTCACCCATCCGCGATGGAGTCCATGTATCTCCGCACCATCTAAAGAAACTGTGATATGTACATGATTTTACTCCTCGTTGTTTTATTTCTCTAGAAAGTTTATGTGTAGGTGTCAAAACAATTATATCTGAGGTAGTATTTATAAATAAATTAATCGCACGAGTTGTTTTACCTGAACCACCACACCCATTAAGATAAACGGTTTTATATCTAGATACAGGATCATACACAGATGGTGCAGATGACTTTGATATTTGATTATTATTTTTGTAATATGTCTCCGCAATTTCAACATCGGCAGATTCAGAATAATTAATTATATTTTCTTGTTTTATCCTCCATGTCCCCCATTCACCATTACCGAGTTGTAATAAATCTTTATATTTTTTGTGTACATAAAATGAATCCGTAGCGACTCTGACAGCGTGACGAGGAAATTTATTTATCATCGACAATAGATTTATCGAAACGTACGCTAACATCAAAGATCTTAAATGAGTAAATTGTGGTGAGTCGCCATCAAGATAGCTCACAATGGTACCTAGTTTTGTTCCATCTGATAAATAAGCATTACATCGGTTTATATACGTATTTTTCTCCATCGTATCAGTGATTATAAAATCTAGTTCAGCATCGTCTATAATCAATCTTGTACACTTTCGTTTATGATCGTATGAACCACCTTGTGTAAACTTACCGATTATCTTTCTACCAAGATCTTTTGTAAGTTTCTCATCATGCTCGTTCCTGCATTTATTTATTTTAATGACATGATCTTCATCAATATCAGGGAATTCTTTCCTGGTATCATCGACACTAAATCTGTCCGGTTCTGGCAACCAAACTTGCTTCTGTGAACTATACGAAATAATCGCTTCAGTTACTCTCAACGATATTAAAAATCCAGCATCAAGCATATATCGCAATAGTACTATCGGAACCCAACATCGCTCTGAAAAATGTCTTCCGAACCAAATATAAGTGATCGCATGAAGATCTTCTCTAAACTCGAATGATTCTACGTGAGCAAATCCTGTTAAGTCAAAATCTGGTAAGGGTCCGTTTATTGCAACCCTGGTCATGTCATGTGTAGGATGTCCGAATCTCTTAAAATATTTAGAACATTCTCCATATCCAAGAAAACTCCCAGGATAACACGCTATCATATCAACAGAGATAACGTCATTGTAATCGTATTTGGTGTTCCATAATCCACCGTGCCCATATTCTATACAACTTTTCTTGACATCTTCAAGAAATTCCGATCGTGTCGTTTTCCATGAATTTTTCTCCTGAGCGAAATGAGCAGCGACTGACGGAACAGTAAAACAGTTATTCAATAATTGTCTAACTATGACATCATCAGAGGTATATTCACGCCAAAAGCGTTGCGCAAGATGTTCCATTTCCTCATGGAGAGATTCTGTACGATAAATATCACCATTAGGTCGTACAAATTGATCGTAATGATTATATTCCGAACTCTGAAATAACCAAACAGAAACAGGATCGGTTTTACTAATATTCTTGATAAAATCAAAGATATCACCGTCATAAAATTTAACCGTTCTATCTCGTGGAAATATTGTTACTGCAGCAGTCCATGCGTGCGCGTTATGATCAATAATATCTATCGGAGTTCCATTTTTTATATATTTCGGTTTGTACAAAATCTCTCCGGTTAATGTTTTTACTGCTATTGGAAATCTTAATTTTTTCTCTAGCTCAGCAACGTCGCTGATAGACGCTCCGGTATCTTTAACGGACTCTGCCCAGTCATTTATTTTTTTACGTCTTAAATCAGTTAAACCATTACCACGTATCGCATTTGTAAAATGTTCTGTAACTCGTTCAGCTACACAGTTTATCCTCGTTGACGAAGTCAGCGATGACAGTTTCATCGGTTTGAGATCCGCAACATCAGGTTTATCATTCAGTGAATATATTCCATAGACAACTGCAGTCGCTGGATAACTTTGTACATAGTAAGGTTTATCAACACCAATAAGTATTCCAGGTTTGGATCTATTATTTAAGAGAACAATATTACCCCCGGGCTGCACACGGACTGGATCACGCTTATCACGAATAATCCAAATATCTTCTTCTGTATTTACAATAAATTTTATTAAAATAAAATATTTTTGATTATCAAGGTGATTAATAATTACATTTCCTCGTTTGTCGTTCATCATATTAACAATATGTCCTATCCTGAAAGTTGACCATACATGAGCAGCACCATCGTCACGAAATTCCTGTTTTGCTTCACGAATACGTTCAGTTACATCCTCATCCGTTAATGCCAGATCTTACATCGAAACACTAAATTTATATTCTGGTAGTCTGTCAAGGTCAAATCTAGCAGGGGAAGGTTCAATAACGGATAATTCCTCCATATAATTAAAACAAATATTTAAATTAAAATTTTAGTATATATATAATGCTTGAAACACAAAACAAATGTGCTTGGCTCAAAATTGGATATACTTCTCTTTGTAATAAATCGTGTGTGAACAAATACTGCGGAAATCATGCACAAAGTATCAAAAATGGAAGTACAGGACCAATACCGTGTGTGAAATGCGGTGTTGGAGTCAGAGGAAAAACTCAATTGTGTCTAAAATGTGGCGGAAAAAAATACAGGGAACTAAAACGATATTATGACAAAAAAAATAATACATCATCAGGTAAATCTCCTATACAAACCGTAGAAGATTATCTGGTTAGATTTCAAAACAATGATTTAGACAAATAATATTATTATATAAAATGACTCAGACAAATCAGACTTATGATGAAATGATCGACAATGATATTATAAGAGAATTAAGAAAAGAAGTATTTCGTAATAAACACGAATTTGTGAAACATCCAGTATATACAAATTATGAAGCATCCCGAGATGGTGTAATCAGACACTGCAGATTGAAAAAACCAGTCGGTAGTCTTGATATTAAAGGTTATTTTAGATTTAATGTTGCTAGAGGAAAAAGATACTTATCAAGTAGATTTGTATTCGAATGTTTTCATGGAGTAGTTGAAAATGGACTTATAGTTGATCATATTGATGGAGATCCCCAGAATAATAATCTATGTAACCTGCAAGCTATTACACCTAGTCAGAATGCTGCACGTGGAAATACTGGATAATATCTCAAGATCCCGAGGTCGGTTATATCCATGAATATACAGACAGGACAAGAAATAACTTTCCCATCAATGAATGCAGTTGCAAAACATTTTAGCATAAATTTACAATCGGTACGTGTTGTTGCAGATAAAATATACAGATCTGCATATTCAATAAAATATGATCAGTTGATTATATTTGAATATATCTAACTTTGTCTTCCTAACGAAAAACAGATAGTTCTACTGTCAATTTTGCCAAGGTTTTTGTTTAGCCATAATTACAGTCAAGGGTCCACCTTCACCGTCGCTGCTCTCAGCGTCATTATCATTTTTGACAGAATCAGATAGCATAATCTTTCTTAATTGCATTACACGATTATCCACGATCTTTTTTCTTTCGTACTCGTGAGACAGTTCGGATTTAACTTTTTCGATTGACTGTACAAGAGGTGCAAATAGCTTTACCTGATTGTCGTTTACCATAGCTAGTGATTCAAGGATAGATTGATAAATTAATTTTATAAATTTGTAGTTTAAAGATAGTGTACATTTATTTTCAAATTTTCTCTGTTGCAGTGATTCAAAATCGCACATAATTTTCTGAGGGTCGAGATTATCAGATATTTTTATTCCGTTATTTTTTAGTTTTTTAATAGCACAGATAATATCATTAATGTTTTCATGGTTCATTATATATATATTTATATATTTAATATAAAAATAAACAAAAATATACAGCGCGGGGTGATATTCGGTCTACCATTCCATAGTTGTATCAGATAAACCTAATGAGGTTCCGAATCTTTGTTTAGACATTTACCCCCAAGAGACCCCTAAATATCCGTAACCGAAACTTTAGAGGCTCAGAGGGTTGTCTGTACGTGTTATTTGTTTACCCCCGAAAGAATTCCTAAATATCCGTAACCGAAACTCTAGGAACTCAGAGGGTTGTTTATACACGTGTAGGTCTTATTTTAGTGACCAATCAGATTCTGTTTATTGCCTTACAAGAATTCCTAGATATCTGTAACCGAAACTCTAAGAACTCAAAGGCTGATTGGTCTTTGTGACCTGGAATCTCATTAGGTTTATTTTTAGTTTTGCGATTGTGTCTTTTGGATGGCCCTTGTGTGGGGTACCCCTTTAGTGAAGTCACAAGGTCACGACCTCATATCACCCCCCGCTGTATATTTTTGATGAGATGATATGATGATGATGATGACATACCGTCTTTAAGCACACCAACCCCCAATGATCAACCAATGGGTGATTCACAAAAGTGAATCCACCACGTGTTGACGTAGTGGATTGGTGTGCTCTGAAGACACAAGCGCATAGCTGATCCCGCATTTGACATGGACGCACCAGTACTTAAAGATGAGTCTGTGCGTGATTATCAATATTATTCTTATGACGCTCGAATTCCAGATCAGCGTGGACGAATTGAATTACAAGTTCAGGATACAAGTAGGTATTTCTTACCCGCTGAGGTTTTTATTGAAGTAGAAGGTGAAATTTTAAATATCGCTAATCCTGCAGCACCAGTAGCATATGGAGACGATGTTAGGGTTGGTTTTGTTAATAATGGTATTATGGCGTTATTTGACAGCGCAACGTACATGATTGACGGAAAAAATATTGAATCTATTCAGAAAGACGTCGACGTTGCCATGACGATATTGGGTCTAGCACGATACAGCGACGATTATTCAAGATCAACTGGTCCATCAATGATGTTTGTAAAGGATACTTCTAATTACCCTGATAACAGACAATATGATATAAGACGACCGAGAAATAATGCCAACAACGCTGACGCTGACTTGTGGCCTGTGGTTCATGGTGCTAATCCAGAATTTAACTTAGGATTTGCAGTACGTCGATCAATGTTGAAAGGTAACAGAAGAGCGTTTTCATGTTCAATTCCATTGTCACATATCTTTGGATTCTGTAGAAATGTCAGAAAAGTCATTTTCGGAGCTAAGCATACAGTTGTACTTGTACGAAAAGCAACTGACAACGATGCATTATGGAGACCCATTGGTGATCCTGGCAAAGTAATTCTGACAAAACTTTCATTGTGGATGCCAGTAATGACTCCATCAATAACTGAAGAAGATCGTCTACTCTCTTTTATGAATCAAGGTGGTAAATCAGCATTATCGTGGTTAACAATGACCACAGATGTTGTTCAGAGTAATATTAATGGTTTATTTACATGGCAAATAGCTTCTCAGCAAGGTGTTTCTGCGCCACGATATATATTTATTGCATTTCAAGATGCTGCACGGGTGGATGATCAAACACGTAGTATTATGATATTTGACAATCTTGGTGTTTCCGAAGTTTCCTTAAGAATAAATGGACATCAAGAACCATCCGAGGATATTTTACTGAATTTTGAACAAAATCATGTAGCACGTGTATATCATCGTCTAATGACGTTCATGGGACGTGATCAAAATGTTGATACTGGTTTACAAATATCACAATTGGATTTTACAACCTTATACCCAATTTATTACTTTTCGCTCAAACATTTAGATTTAACCAGACAGTCAGTAGTCGATATACACTTTCGAGCTCGTGTGACAATAGCTCCTATTGCCAATTACAGAGCAATTGCTGTCATACTCAGCGATAAATCGATGTTAATTGAAGGTGCTGGTGGACGAATGAGAGTCGTTGATGCTCCAGTAGAAAACATGTAATTAGATCATTTATGAATATTATAATGTCGTATAATAACGTTAGTGTTAGTCTGACTCCTGGTCAGATTAAAAGGATACAATCAGCATCAAAAAATAACTGTGGATTAAAAATATTGCTAAAGAAAGATCAGATGAGCGGCTCAAATAAATTATCTCTTACGGAACGTCAGCTCGGGCATTTCAATGAAGCCAAAAAATCAAATAAAGGTATAAAACTTAATCTTTCTGCGGGTGCCATTAAAGATATCATTAATACGGGTGGTATATTTCCACTTCTTGCTGCTATACCAGCATTAATAGCCGCTGCAGCTCCAGCTGTTGCAAAAGCAGCTGCATTAGGCGCTGTTGGAACTGCTGCTGGAATGGCATTAAAGAAAGCAACTGGACAAGGAATAAAACGAACACCAAAAAAAAAGGGAAGAGGTCTCAGATTACCAGGGACCCCACACTGGTACGGAAAAGGCCTAAGATTACCAGGGACAATTTACTAATATCTCCTATGTCCAATTGTGATTTACTAGATGCTGCTAAAAAATTAAAAATAAAAAATTTTAGAGGAGTTTTTATGCGCGATCAATTACCAAAACAACCAAACAATATTGAAACAGGTATTATTAATCTCGATGAAAATTCTGGTCCAGGCACGCATTGGGTCGCTTATGCAATTGATCCACGTGGAATTATTTATTTTGATTCATATGGATTAGCTCCACCAAAAGAATTCTTAAAGTATATTAGCGGCTATCAAAGTATTCCAATATGGTATTCAACGTTACCAACACAAACATTAACTGATCCACCAATATGTGGTCGAGAAGTACTTAACGTACTTGATGCTATATCAAAATCAACAAAACCACCCCACAAAGTTGTACATGAATATACTACGACGTCATATTTAAACAGACATTAGTAAATATAATGGTAGATATTTATGGAAGATCTTCTCGTGGTAAAGGTCATCAGCGAGCTGATTTATCTAAATACGCAACTCTCGATCAGCTCAGAAATGAGATTGATGATTTATTAAACATAACCAGTGTGGATCAAAACGAAGTAGTTGTTTTTCAGGATAAGGAAGGACGATTAAAAACTAGTAATATACAACTACAAGATGTACTTATACGAGTTCCTAATGCTGTTGTTAATAATATAGTTACTTTTACTGATCAGGGTAAAATACAAGATTCCGGCACGTCAGTCAACGATTATATTAAGAAAGCTGGTGATTCATTCACAGGTAGCATTATTATGAATCAAAATAAAATTATAGACCTTGGAAACCCAGTCGCAGATACAGACGCCGCAACAAAGAAATATGTCGACGATCAAGAATCTAAATACGTATTGGCCAACGGCGGTATAATGCGTGCATTTCTCAACATGAATAATAATGGCATTAATAATCTTAGAACACCAGAATATGATTTTGATGCTACAACGAAGAAATATGTAGACGATAGCAACATTCCTATTTCAACTTCGTTAAAAACAATCGGTGATGAAATGACTACACTTAGTGCTACTTTTTCCAAACATGTAGAAACGTTCTTAAATTTTCGTAGAAATGTAAACAAACCTATTAAAGAATTTTTTGGGGAACAACCAACCGTTGAAATAAAACTAGCCGACATTAACACGAAACTCAATGATATTGCCAGTGGAATACCTAATATTGTTCAAAAAACTAATCTGATTAAAATTCCACACGGACAAATTAAAAATATCGTATACACAGTAGCATCAGGATCATCAACATGGACACCACAAAATAAAACTATCAAATATACCGCAGAAGTCACTGGTATTTACAGGCTGTCCGTATTTAGCGATGAAAGATTTGTTATAATTAACAGATATCTATTGCGTCATTCAACTGATTTTCTCTCTGGAGTTGTATCTATAGTGTTAAGTAAAGATGTTGAAGAAACATTTATACTGAGAATAGATGATCAAACAATAACCTCAGTGCCTTATTGGTGGCATCTGGAATTTGTGGCTGAAACACCGCAATTAGTCACTTAATATAATAATAATGGATCAACCTCAGTCTCGCATTGACGTTCAACTTTACAGATGCAATCAAGTATGTGAGCGTCTCACTAAACTAAATAATTTTATCGACTATTATAACAAGAAAATAAAAAAATACAAAAGACGTATAGTTATTGTTGATGTAGTTGTTTACTCGGTTTCTGCTGTTATTACTGGAACAGGATTATTATTATCAACATTGACGATGACAGCACCTACTGTTATAACCATTATTGTTTCAGCATCAACGACTATTGCTGGAGTTCTCGGTATTATAAGCAAAAAGATACATACTTGTACAAATGCTAAATTGCACGATTATATGATTAAATTACATACAGTGGCAGAGGCATGTTCTAAATTATCTTTGTATATTTCTTCGTGTGTTAGTGATGGTGAAATATCTGATACTGAATTCGCGATGATGATGAAAACTTATGATGACGCTTTTAAGGTGATCGCTAATGATTTTAACGAATTAAATAACAACAACAATAATGACAGACAGGGAGTTACTTCAGCAGATCGTTACTAATACAACTCCGTCAAAAACTACTATGATATCGTTAAGTTCGACCAATCCTGAGTTTAGTGTCAATTTTCCAACCGCAATTCCTGCAAAAGAAATAGCATTAGCACAATTGCGAGTTTATTATAGCTGGCCCAATATTAGATCAAAACCATTTGGTGGACTACAGCCAAATAATTCATTAGTATTTGCTAATAAGAATAAGCCTGATGGAACTCCTGATTGGCAAGTAGTTGCTATTCCAACGGGTAGTTATCAGATAGAGCAGATTAATGATGAGTTCCAACGCAGAATTAAATCTATTACAGGAAAAGAATCAAAAATAGCAATTACTGTCTACGAACCAACACTATCTGCGGTTATTGAAATAAATTCCCCTGATTACTCCGTAGATATTTATCAAAGTTCGATTAGATCAGTATTAGGTTGGCCTGAAGATCCACCGGTTTATCAAGGACCACCAGAACCACAGAGATCTGATTTTGTCATAGATGTTAAAAAATTTATAAAACCTCCAGAATATAGAACAGAAAAAAATGCTTACCCATGGCGACGATATTTTGGTGATGGAGTTATACATTATATAGATAAAACAGAAACCCATTTTACAAAAATAGTTGATGGTAAAAAGGTAAAATAATAGTACTTGATGTTGATGAAATAAATTCATATGCTAGTACAATTAAGTCTGAACACGGACGTATACTTAATTATCTAAGAAATTTATTTTCCAGCATTAGCACTTCTTACAACGATGACTTAAAAAATCAAATAATTGAAGCAATACAACATTTGAATCAAGTTGCTTCAGACCTAGAGTTCATGAATGATATTATTGTTAACAGAGAAAAAAAATTAGTGAACATAGCAGCAGATAAACGCTATAGAGCGTTATATATAGTTAATGAAGACGGTCCACCTCAAGGTGTTAGACTAAATCTTCTATTCACAACAATATTTCTAAAACATTTCGGAATTACGCGAGAACAACTATCAACATTTATAATTCCTGGATTTAACTCTGAAGAGCTAAAGAAATCAGTTAATGATCTTATTGATGAACAATTTAAAAGAATATGTGATTCATGGAAAAAATTAATACCTACACCAACTATTCTTAAACACAATAATGATCCACACGGTGGAGGTCGCCATATCTCACCAGGTATTGTTAATATAACAACAACAATTGCAGTCAATCTGGTATGTGACGTAATTGATGATAGTTATCAAGTAGATCTTTCAAAATCTAATCACCGCAGTGGCACTGCGGAACAGGGGTATATACTATATTCATTTAGCCCTAAAGACTCCCCCGGTTGGTTAATTGTGTCTGAACCAATTAACCCCGTGTACCTGAGAGTTCATAATCCATTTCTGACAAGAATAAATTTCAAACTCACTGACCAGGCAGGAAACATTTTGGATCTAAGACAAGAATCTCTTAATATTAATTTATATATACACTCGTAGAACGTCTGATTAAATATTTCCTAATATAATAAGGGAAAAAATAATCTGATTCTGAAATAATATATTTTTTTTATTGATTTTTCTTAATCTGATGGGTAAATTATTGCCCGACTGATTAACAAAATCTGTGGAAAATCTAACAGATTTTCTGAAAACTGTCAGAAAATATTATTATTATTATTATTATTATTATTATTATTATTATTATTATTATTATTATTGTTTGTAGATTTTGTTAATTTTATCTATAACATTTGTAAATGAGGCCTGACAAAATCATGAAATCTGTGGAAAATCCGTTAGATTTTCAGAAATTATTATTAATATTATTATTTGTAGAAATCTGAAATCTGTTAGAAATTATTATTTTATTATTTTTTCTGTGGAAAATCTATTAGATTTTCTGAAATCTGCTAGATTTCTGAAATCTAACAGAAAATTAAAATTTATTGGGTATAATTACCCGACTAAATCATGAAATTTACCAGAAATTGAAATCCGTCGGGGTATATTACCCGACAAAATCATGAAATTTACCAGAAATTGAAATCTGCCGGGTATAATTACCCGACTGATTAATGAAATTCACCAGAAAACTGAAATCTGTTGGGTATTAATGCCTGACAAAATCATGAAATTCATCAAAGAACTGTCAGAAATTATTAATATTATTATTATTTTATTATTTTTCTGTGAAAAATCTATTAGATTTTCTGAAATCTGCCATCTGAAATCTGAAATCTGCTATAAATTATTATTAATATTATTATTTTTCTGTGGAAAATCTAATAGATTTCTGAAATCTGACAGAAATTTAAAATTTATTGGGTATAATTGTCCGACTGAATCATGAAATTCATCAAAAAACTGTCAGAAACTATTAATATTATTATTATTTTATTATTTTTCTGTGAAAAATCTATTAGATTTTCTGAAATCTGCCATCTGAAATCTGAAATCTGTTATAAATTATTATTAATATTATTATTTGTAAAAATCTGCTAGATTTCTGAAATCTGTTATAAATTATTATTAATATTATTATTTGTAAAAATCTGTTAGATTTCTGAAATCTGACAGAAAATTAAAATTTATTGGGTATAATTACCCGACTAAATCATGAAATTTACCAGAAATTGAAATCCGCTGGGTATAATTACCCGACTAAATCATGAAATTTACCAGAAATTGAAATCTGCCGGGTATAATAGGTACTCTGATTCATGAAAAATTACAGATTTCCTTATCTGATGGGCAGTTTACTAATCAAAATCATTAAAATCTGATTTCTATGATTAAAACAATTGTATATATAATAAAGCGAGATAACTCGGCTATCTCTCTCTGAGGAGTAAATTAAACGATTATTTCCCTTACTACTACGTTCGATTTACAGACAATAAATACTTCTTGTTTTTCGTTAATTATTTAGTGAATTATTTCTTTTTCTGTAGGTGATTAGCTGTTAGTAAATCATCAATTTGTAACAGAGATGAATATTGATGCATCTTTTAACTCTGATAATCTTAAATTCACGTCGATTTATACGAATGCGTAAAGTTATTTTTAGCTATAACATATATTTGACCTTAACGAACGATAACTCTTACAAAAAAATATAATGTGTGATTATTTTATATAGTATATATAAATAATGTTTGTAAATTAAGTAAATATACGCTACAGTTGTACAATAATTGTGATTTTATTCAGTATATTGGTCGTACGTAATTTGTCTGCTTATTCAGTGTTGGGTTAACTACATAATAATTTTAAAACGTCTATATGTATGAATCGGAAAATGGCTCAGTGGTATAGTTGTTGCAACTATGATACTGACGACCGTGGTTCGATTCCTATGGCTGACGAGTGTTGACAGTATTCGGAACGATGCTATTTTATTTTAAAGAAATATTATTATATATATGAACCAAGAAAATATAAATGATATTATTTCTGCTATTAAAAAATTAAAGCATAACGGAATAAATATATCTGATAATCTCGATCCTGAAAAAATATTATGCGATTATGAAATATTAAAACAAAGAAAAACTGACAATAAATACACATTACCATCCAATTATAAATTTGTAAAATTAATCTATCAGTCTATGCTAGAATCCTTGGCGGTGGTAAATGAAAAACAGGTAAAGCTATTTGCGCCTCTTGCACGTTCGATCGAAAATATCAGATCCGAACTGTCTCGTGAATACGAGAAAAAGAAGATTGTAGATAATCGTGTAATGCAATTAAGAAAATTATGTTATTTGATTCTGTCAAAAGTGAAAGTGACACTGAGAGTAGCGACGGTGAAGGTAAAATATAAAGTCAAAAACTATATACAATTTATTTATTAAGAGTACAGAATTAGATATATTCAAATATTATCCGCTGATCGTATTTTATTGAATATGCTGATCTAGTAATATTATCTGCAACAAATTGTACTGATTGTGGATGTATGCTAAAATATTTTGCAGCCGCATTAATTGATGGAAAAGTTATTTCCTGTTCTGTTTCTGTATTTATGGATTTAATAGATCTTCTTGCAAACTTTTTGCATTTTCCAGTATTTCCGCGTGCAGCATTCTGACTAGGTGTAATAACTTGCAGGTTAGATAACCGATTATTATGGGGATTTCCGTCAATGTGATCAACTACAAATCCATTTTTAACTACTCGATGAAAACATTCGAATATGAATATATGTGAGTAATAATTTTTATTTCCAACACTAAATCTAAAATAACCAGTATTATTAATATTACCGACTGGTTTTTTCAATCTACAGTTTCTGATCACACCATCTCAAGACGCTTCATAATTTGTATATACTGGATGTTTCACAAATTCGTATTTATTACGAAATGCTTTTTTTCTTAATTCTCTTATAATATCGTTGTCGATCATTTCATCATAAGTCTGATTTGTCTGAGTCATTTTATATAATAATATTATTTGTCTAAATCATTATTTTGAAATCTGACCAGATAATCTTCTACGGTTTGTATAGGAGATTTAACTGACGTCAAAATATTATTTTTTTTGTCATAATATCGTTTTAATTCTCTATATTTTTTTCCGCCACATTTTAGACACAATTGAGTTTTTCCTCTGACTCCAACACCACACTGAATACACGGTATTGGTCCTGTACTTCCATTTTTGAAACTTTGTGCATGATATCCGCAGTATTTGTTCACGCACGGTTTATTACAAAGAGAAGTATATCCAATTCTGAGCCAAACACATTTGTTCTTTGTTTCAATCATTATATATATACTAAAATTTTAATTTAAATACTTGTCTTAATTATATGGAGGAATTATCGGCAATTGAACCTTCCCATGCTAGATTTGATCTTGACAGACTATCAGAATATAAATATAGTACTTTGATGCAAGATCTGGCATTAACGGATGAGGATATAACCGAACGTATTCGTGAAGCAAAAAATGAATTTCGTGACGATGGCGCTGCTTCATGTATGGTCAACATTCAGAGTCGGAAATGTTACTAATATGATGAATGACAAACGAGGAAAAATAATTATTAATCACCTTGATGATCAAAAATATTTTATTTTAATAAAATTTATTGTAAATACAAAAGAAGATATTTGGATTATTCGTGACAAGCGCGATCCAGTACACATACAATCAGGAAATAATATTGTTCTCTTAAATAATAAATCTAAACCCGGAATACTGACTGGTATTGATAAATTATATTATGAACGGAGCTACCCAGTTACTGCAGTCGTATATGGAATATATCCGCTGAATAATAAACCTGACGTCGGGGATCTAAAACCTATGAAACTGTCAGAGTCAAGAATAAACTGTGTAGCTGAACGAGTTACAGAACATTTTACAAACGCGATACGTGGTAATGGTTTAACAGATTTACGACGTAAAAAAATAAATATGTGGGCAGAATCAGTTAAAGATACCGGAGCATCTATCAAAGATGTCGCTGAACTAGAAAAGAAATTGAAATTCCCAATAACAGTAAAGACGTTAACCGGAGAGATTTTGTACAAACCAAAATATGAATCAAGAGGAGCTCCTATATCAATCGTTGATCATAATTCACACGCATGGACCTCAGCAGTAACAATATTTCCACTAGACAGAGCGGTTAAATTTTATGATGGTCATATATTTGATTTTATCAAAAATATCAGTAAAAGTGACCCTGTGTCCGTTTGGTTATTTCAAAATTCAGAATATGATCATTACGATCAGTTTGTACGGCCTAATGGTGACATTTACCGTAGAGAATATCTTAATGTAGAAATGGAAAATCTTGCGCTGAAGTATACTTCAGACGATGTCAAAGTTAGACAATTATTAAATAATTGTTTTACAGTTCCATCCATAGCGGCTCATTTCGCTCAGGAGAAAAATTTATGGAAACCAACACGATCGGAATTTCTTGAAGATATTCATAAAAGTTGCGTAGAATATGGACACGGAGGATTATGGAATACTAAATACAACTATAGTGACGTTATATCCGTCGATATGGTAGCATGTTATCCTGGAAGTTTTCTTGGATACGGAGAATGTTCTGAATACTTTAAGAGATTCGGACATCTATCACACGAGATGACCAGGGTTGCGATAAACGGACATTTACCAGATTTTGACTTAACCGGATTTGCTTATGTAGAATCATTCGAATTTGCAGAAAATCTCCATCCGATTACTTATGCTTGGTTTGGAAGACATTTTTCAGAAAAATGTTGGGTTCTAATAGTACTATTGCGATATATGCTTGATGTTGGAATTTTAATATCTTTACAGGTGAGTGAGGCGATTATATCATATAGTCCACAGAAACAAGTTTGGTTACCAGAACCAAATAGATTTAATATTAATGATGCCAGGAAAGAATTCCCTAATCTTAATGAAGATGATATTATTAAAATTACTAATAATATATGTAAATGCAGAGACGAACATGATGAAAAACTTGCAAAAGATCTTGGTAGAAAGATAATTGGTAAATTTACTCAAGGAGGAGCCTATGATCATAAAAGACATTGTACAAGATTAATTATGGACGATGCTGAACTCGATTTTATAATTGCTGATACAACAGAAAAAAACATATTTATAAATCGGAGTAATGCTTATTTGTCAGACGGAACCAAACTAGGTACAATTGTGAGTTATCTTGATGGTGACTCACCGTAGTTTACTCATTTAAGATCATCTATGTTGGCATATGTTTCTATAAATCTACTGTCTATGATAAATAGATTTTCTCGTGATGTTGTCAGAGTCGCCACGGATTCGTTTTATATAAATAAAAAATATACGGATTTATTAAAACCGCTACTTGGTAATGGTGAATGGGGGTCATGGAGAATAAAACAAGAAAATATACTTAGTTATTCTGAATCTGCCGACGTTGAAATTAAGGAAATATATCACAAAAATAATAAACTATCAAAATCATCAGCACCATCTGTATATGATCCTGTGGCTAGACATAAGACTGTTTATCTTAATGGATGCGGTGGTTCAGGTAAAACAACACGTGTGATTAAATTATTCATGAATAATAATTCGGATATAATTGTTTTGACACCGACACATAAATTAGCCAGAGAAATAAAAGAGCGAGGAATAAAATCGTGTACTTATCATAGTTTCTTTAGATGGTGTGGAGACACATGGACTCCTGAGAGAATGGGTGAAAAATATATACCTAAATATATTATATGGGACGAGATATGCACGGTGTCGTTAGAAATATTAAAAACATTTCTTGATTGGTTATTGACGAAGAATACTGCTATAATAATGTGCGGTGATCATGGTCAACCACCACCTTTTATTGGACAGTCTCCACATGAATGGCTGAAGAATAACGTAGATTATTACGAGGAAATAAATGATGACTATAGAGCTATTGATGAACCGCTGAAGGAATTTAAAAGATTAATTAGACTACAACGAGACAGAGTACAATGTGAAATAATGCGAGGAGTAATTCCAGAGACTTCTATGAATGATTTTCTAAATTTATGGAATCCCGCTGATTTAATAGTTGCAAGTAGAAAGATAGTTCGTGATGAACTACAGGATAAATTATTTCTGTTACATAAAGAAAAGTTTTTAGATCTACCTGTACCTTTGTGTTATCGCCCAGCAGATACTCGACGACAGAATATTGATGTTGAAATTCCTGATGGAGACACTGAAAGTGTCCGAGTACAGAATCTTGTCTTGAATGATATTGTTTTAGTAGATATTAATGTCGTTGAGAATGCGCTGAATATGAATAAATCACCGTGGACGTTAGGATACGCTATAACTATTCACTCATCACAGGGGTTAACTATTTCTGATACAAATATTTGGATTATAGATGATCGGATCGAATGGTCGAATTTAGTCTATCTCGCAGTTTCTAGAGTCAGAAGAATATCTCAACTACATAGGGTTATTATTAATTTCATAGAAAATAATGATCAGAATGTTAATAATGACGTAATAAGGAAAAACTATCTGCAGTGTGATAAAAAAAATAAACGTGACTTTGATATTGATGTTGAATTTATTATAAAACTAAAACAACTACAGAATAATAATTGTGCAAGTTGTAACTGTAATATGTTGTGGCAATATTCGAATAATAATCCAAGACAATTTACCGTAGACAGAATTAATAGTGATCTTGGTCGTACACGTGATAATGTGATGCTGACCTGTCTCGAGTGTAATCGACGTCGGGGCGCTGCACGCCCTGGTTCTGGTTATGTAATTGTATGTGGTGGTAATTGTGTGTCTTCAGGGATTACCTGTAATTGTTCACGTACAAATCCACGTTGAGGTGCGGTAGAATCTAATCTGTAAATTGGAGGTCTACCAGTGGATCTAACCACACCAGAAATTGTATGTGTAGTCACGCTTCAGATAGGATCAGTTGCTCTTTTTTACCACCTTAAAGTTCACCAGGTTCGTATAAATATCTTACAGTTACATTACCTAATACTGGTTGAGGTTGTTGTCTGTTATTGCTACGGGGTATATATTTTTTTGTGATCGCATTAGAAGGTTTCATGGAAGTTGAACGAGTAATTTCATTATTTAATGCAGCTATCACATTTGGTAACCTCGCAACCCATTCACGAGATCTCTCACCGGATTTAAAGTTAGTAGATATTTCATTTGCATACTGGTATCCAAATAACCTCTCGGCAAGTGTTCGATTAAATCGTTCAACAATTGCCTGATCACGATGAATTTCAGTATGTCCTCGTCTGATTTTAACGTTATGTTTTTTCATTAATGATAATACTACTCCAAGAAATTCTTTGCCAGGATCAACCTGTAATAACTGTGGCCATCGTAGACCACCATGTGGTCCGGGTCCTCGCTGATAAATTCGTTCAAACGCAGATGAAACTTCAGACGCTGTCTTTGTTGATAATGGTTCAGCTTCTTTATATCTACTTGCAACGTCAACGACAGTTAATGCGTATTTGTATGTGCGTGACTGACGTTTACCAATTTTAATGGTATCGTGTGGTAAAAATAAAATATCTGCTTGATGAACCTCATTAGGGACGCTGACATCAAAATGTGAATATTGAATATTTTTAGGTGGTGGTAGATAAATTTGCCACATTGCCTGTCGTGCTAACCACGCTGCAGCAACAGAACGTGAGACTTTTGCTGCTTCAGATAATTTAGTAATAGCTGATTTACCTCTCCAATATCCTCTTGGGCTATAATAAATGGATTAAATTATAATATTTATATAATTAATTATCAGCCCCTAGCATTATTTTACCTTTCATGGCAGATTTTACTAGAAAACTAGCTAATTTATCTCTAACAGATTTATTTGGTATAGAATTTAATACATGAAACAATTTTACATCTGCGAGATGCCTTTGTTGTAAATCTTTACTTTTATACGCAACATCATGAACATGACACGCTTTATCAATCTTATTTACTGGATGCTCTCCTGGTCTTGGTTGATCTTGATCATCAAGTCGGATGTCAAGTCGGGTTCCAGGACCACAATAATTATATCCTGGTAAGTGTTTTTCCCCCGGATATTTAGCCCACGGAGTTCCTGGTAATTTTCCTAATAAAGCGGCTATATCTCCACCTGTCTTTGTCCCTGAATCAGACATGGAGATAAATTTATATTTTTTCGTGCCGCATTTTACACATTTACCTGTTAATGCACGTCGTTTATTTTTTGTTATTATTGTTGTCAGTCCAGTAGTGGGTGTAGATAATCTACATCGAACACAATATAGACTCATGTTATTAATAATATGGATACAATAATTGATTTTTCGGCGACACGAAAACAGGAACCAGTAAAGCACCATCCAGCATTACCAAATTCGATAAGAATGATTATAATAGGTCCGTCTGGATCAGGTAAAACACAATTATTATTAAATTTAATAATGAGATGGTTAAAATGGAGTAAATTGTATTTAGTAGCACCATCCGTAGATGATCAACACTGTTACAAAATACTTAAAGATTTTAATGAAAATGCAAAATTGCTGAATGAAGACGGAGACGATATTATTGACTTTATCACCGATATTGATGAAGCCCCATCTGTAGATGACCTAAATGGATTTATTAATAATTTAGTGGTGTACGATGATGTTATGTTGGACAGACAAACAAATCCAGCTAGAATATTTTCTCGAGGTAGACACAAGAATACAGATGTTATATACGTCACACAACGATATACACAAATACCTAAAGTGATCAGAGACAACTGCAATATTTTAGTAATGTTTAATGGAGTAGATAATTATACTTTACAGAATATTTATTATACTTGGTGTTCAGGGGATATGGATATGATGAAATTCAGAAACTTTTTTGCTCAAGCACAAGCTGTTCCGTTTGGATGTATTACAATAAATCTACATGATCCAAGATCCAGATATCGTATAGGTCTAGATAAAATCTTTGGTCCTTGATTTTATCAAGAATTACAGCAGCAGGGAAGGTGAACTCTACAACTTTGAGTGACCCACCGAGTAAACTAAACGCGCTATAACATAAAATCAAAAATGTCAAAAATAAAATAACAAAAATGAGCTACCCCAAACGATTTATTATCCGTTTTTCAAACTATACAGTAATAATATCGTTAGGAGGGTTCGGTTTATCGTTATTGACCTTTTTTTTTCAGCCCCTGTAGGAACCTTTATTTTACAAAAATAAGGTCTCGTACACAAGTGGTCTGTTCACCTTCCCTGCTGCTCCACGCCTGATTTGCATCACCTAGCGTTACTTCCTCTCTTGACTCCGTGTATCCCACGTCTTCCCACCTCCATGTCTATTCTTTGGTCTTCCTCTGATCTTTCTACTCTGAACTCGACATTTCTTTCCGGACTTCCGTCTTCGGACTGTCCCCGTAAATTTCTGGGACAGCTGTTTCCTTAAAGGACAAGATTACCACTAAATCTCTATATATATCACCACCTATACATATATAAAATTCTGTCACTTTCGTTACTTCAGAAGCGTAATGGCTATTTACACTGCATAAATTCTGACATAAGGTGACCTTAACAGTACATTCATTATCTGTAGTTACAAGTATCCCCTGTAATATACATAAAAGTTTGACCTAATTCGATAGATCAGCGCTCTCGATACACGCAATTGACCATAAATTAACACGTGGGCTTTGTATATAAACACATTGCCGTATATATCTGCATACGCTACCATACGACTCCTTTGACATCTAACTAGTCAGCTCCACTCAATAAGATAACATACTCGATAACAATTGCATACGATTCACTAAAATCTAGCTTACAGTAATCCCTAACCTACGAGATGTTTTAAACATTGCAAAATCATATATTAATATGCAGTTATCATTAACTCACGATAAACAGTTTCGTCCTAACAGGCAAAGGAAATTAATTCATATAATCCTATGAAATCCTACACATCTGAAAATTTAGATACATGCAATCCGTCAATTCTATCAATGAACTAGTAACTGTAAAATTAAAGAAATAAATTGCATAGCAACTCTAGCATATCAATATGTTTCCATGAAATTGAATAAACGATACATAGTATGGATCATAGTCATATGAAACAAATTAACAAAACAAAACAAAATAGAGAATTACATGGAAATAAAAATTGTGTACCTTAATGCTGTTCTTTTTTCACAATCGTGCGTCCTAGCACTAAAGGCTGCCTTTCCTTACAAGACAGCCACTTGGCCTGTTTACTTGTTAACGAGGAAGCGCTATTCGTTAGGTTTCCTGGTAGTCAAACTTTTTCTTCTCACAAGAAAAATCCGATTACAGAATTTGGACCAAGGCCATTACTTATGAATTTACATTATTTCCAAGGTGTATGACTTAATTTAACTGACCAATCGTAAGCAGCGATTCCTAAATCTTTCCCCAAGATAATCATTTCTTTCGTCAGATTTTGACATCCTAGAATCTGAGAATTACGATGCATATCAACTTCCCTTTGAAAAATGATTATTTGACATGAGGTACCTTTGATGCGGTTATGCCAGATAATCGTACTGTACTTTACCCAGAATAGCATTACTATTCCAGGGTCAATTATACTGAACCGCCGATGCTGGCGTTTCAAGTTTAAGAGCTGAGATAGAGACATGTTGAGGTGACCTTTCACAAAGACTTTTCTGGCTTGACTATAATGAAATTTTAATGCACAATATATTCAATTTTCAAGATCAATACTCATTCAAAATTCGACACATTGCATGTGAGCAATATTGATAGTGATTCACCGCAGTTGTCTCATTTAGGATCGTCGATGTTAGCATATGTTTCGATAAATTTATTATCGATGATAAACAGATTTCCTGATACCGCAGTTAGAGTCGCCACAGATTCACTTTATATAAAGAAAAAAAAATATGTGGATTTGTTAAAACAATTTCATATCGGTGCTGATGCATCATGGGATGAATGGAGAATAAAACGATAAAAGATATTTAGTTATTCTGAATTCTAAATTGATTTCAAGGAAATATATTGCAAAAATTATCAAATATCACAATTATCATCTGCGCCATCGGTATAGGATTCTGTGGCCAGATATTAAACCGTTTATCTTAATGGGTGTGGTGGTTCTGGTAAAGCAACGCGTGCGATTGAATTATTCAATACTTTTGACATGATTGTTGTAACATCCACACATAGACTCGCCAGAGAAATGAACGAACGAGGAGTTAAATCTCATACTTATCATAACTTCTTCCGATGGAAGGGAGATACACGGACTCCTGAGCGAATGGGTGAGAAATATATCCCTAAGAATATTATCTGGGATGAAATTTGTACAGTGTCGCTGGAAGTATTCTTGATTGGTTATTAACAAAATATACTGCTGTTATCATGTGTGGCGATCATGGCCAGCCACCATCTTTTGTTGGATCGTCTCCACATGAATGGTTAAAACGTTCGTCGATTATTACGAAGAAATAACTGATGATCATAGAGCAATTGATGAACGGTTGAAAGAGTTTAAAAGATTAATCAGACTTCAGCCAGATAAGATTCAATGTGAGATAATGCGTAAAGTAATTCTAGAAACTCTTATGAACGATTTTTGGAATGTGTGGAGGCCTGCTGATTTGATCGTTGCAAGTAGAAAGATAGTTCGTAATACACTTCAGCTGGAATTATTTCTGTTACATAAAGAAAAGTGTTCAAATATACCTATCAAATATCGCCCAACAGATATGCAACGACAGAATATTGATGTTGAGATTCCTGGAACTGACGAAAAACAAATATTTGTAATAAATGATATTGTTTTAGTTCCTGTCAGTGCTGTTGAGAGCACGTTAACGATGGACAAAACTCCATGGACTCTAAGATGCGCTATAACGATTCATTTGTCACAAGGATTAACTATTTCTGATACAAATATTTGGATTATTGATGATCTTATTGAATGGTCAAATTTAATTTATCTCGCAGTATCTCGAGTCAGAAGAATACCTCAACTGCGGAATGTTATCATAGACTTCACAGAAATTAATAACCAAACTGGTTGCAATGGTGATGATGGAATAAATAAAAAATTAGCTAGTTATAAAGAATATGACAAAAAATAAAAGCGACTATGATCGCGATGCTGAATTTAGTATGACACTGAAACAACGACAGAATAATCATTGTGCAAGCTGTAACACAGTAATGTTGTGGAAGTATTCGAATAATAACCCAAGATAGTGTACCGTGGATAGAAATAATAGTAGTCTTGGTCACACACGGGAAAATGTGATGCTGATCTCTCTTGATTTTAATCGACGTCGAAGAGACAGTTTACAAAAGTGAATGCGGTGGTAATTGAGTATCACCAGGAATTACTTGTAATTGCTAACGTACAAATCCATGCTGAGGAACAGTTGAATCTAGTCTATAAATTACGGGTCAGCCCGTGGATCTTACCATGCTGGAAATTTTATGTGTGGTCACACTACAAATAGTATCAGTTGCTCTTTTTTTTTACCCTCCTTCAAGTTCACCAGGTTTATATTAATATCTCACAGTCACATTACCCAGTACTAGTTGTTTTGAGAAAGATTCATGTCGTTGTATTGGTATATATTTTTGTGATTGCATTGGTAGGCTTCATGTCAGTTGCACGAGTAATTATTTAACGGAGCTATCACATTTGGCAATCTTGCAACACATTCACGAGATCTTGTATCTGCATGAACTTTTGTGTTCAGGGATATTTCCTTCGTATATTGATATCCGAGTGTTCGATTGAATAGTTCAACGATTGCCTGATCGCGATGAATTGCGGTATGTCCTCATCTGATGAAAAATATAAACCGTTCTGTTTACAAAGTATGTACAATGAACGAGATTAACGGTTTCATTCAACAACATCAACCTTATGACATCACAGCGCAAGCACCTCTAACCTCGTTTGCACCACAGCAGAGAGCAGGTGATGTTTGGTGGGGTATGTATGAATTTTCCAATCTCACCCTATGTTAGTGTCATGGCAGGCGGAATAAAAATAATCGCGTTTTCACTTTACTTTCTTAATTGAATGATACCTTGTATGCAGAAGCCATATAATGCTGTTTTTTTGTACAAGAAAATACTTTTCTTGTATAATAAATACTTGTTTCCTAATCGCATAACCACTCCGGTGGCCTAGTGGTTAGAGCGTCCGCCTCGGATGCGGGAGGCCGTGGGTTCGATCCCCGGCCGAGTCATACCAAAGACTTACAAAAAGGGTACTAACAGCTGCCTCGCGTGACGCTCAGCATTAAGAGGTTAGTGTTAAGACTGGTCGGCCTGGTGTCAGGATAATGTGACTGGGTGGGACATCATGCTACATGTCTGCGGCATGATGCCCCAGTGCTAGACATCGCTATAAACTGCCACACTGCAGACATCGTAGCGATATGACTGAACAATTGTTAAAGCTACGTTAAAAATCCAAATCACATCGCACATCACATCCTAATTGCATTTGACATATATTAACACACTTGTAAGTACCTAAATTCCACAAGAGAGATTAGGTTTTGTACTGTGCAGCACTGCAACATAGTCGCTGAATAAGCGATTCTGCCGCCTCGCGATTTACTATCGAATGCTGGATATGATCCCTACGCCGACCATCTCTGAGGTCACGTCTGTTATGTTAAGAGCAACAAATTAGTTCCAAATATGTGGCCCCAATACTTTGTCAATATTCATATCTCTTGGAAGTAATTTTAAACAAAGCACAATTCTTTTAAAAAAATGGCGTTAATATGCGTTTTTGCAAAGCGTAAAATGACCAATGCCTATTGGAGCACTTCCATAGTCAAATCTTTTTCTGCGATGCGCGTGGTTTTGAACGTTATAGAGCTCTTAAGTTTCGGAAGCAAGTAAATTTTGCTTGTAATTCGCAATCCCATTATCCTTAAATAGAAGTGATCGGTATTGAAAAGAAAACAAACCGAAATTGTAACGTTTGCTATGCAATGTACACCGCTTCAATGTTTATTTTCCTCGCAGACAGGTATATGTTTCTTTAGATCCACGACACATGCACTCATTAATCATGCTTGGCACATGGCAAATGTGTGTTTCATTCACTAAGTTACGCCTTTTGAATCCACTAGGTAGCTCCACCAGAAAACTCCGGTCAAACTAATAACGAACAAGAACAAAATTCTACTTAAGACAGTACTAAAGAGGGACGCGAGAAAAGTACTGCATTCCCCTTTTACGATCTCAATCCAAATGCAAGATTTCGTATAATTCATGTTTATAATTGGATTCAGATTTGATTGTGTATTAAGAACGAACCAAAAGGATATTCGTCTGCATGGTAAATTCGCCGCCTTCGCCTTTGAATGATCTAAAACCTAGACATAGCTGATTTAGCGAGAAAGGTTGGTCATTATAATTATACTTTCTTTTTATGGATGATAATAACATCAGTGATTAACTTGAATACACACGTGAAATTATATGACAAGTGATGCAACTGTATTTCGGTAACCGAGCTACCAGCAGTAAATAGTGTCTGGTGTACTTTGCCAACTATATCTCACTACAGTTTGAGACGGGTATTAGGGTGGTGGCCTGACTCGAGATACGGGCACAGAGAGAGAGAGAGAGAGAGAGAGAGAGAGAGAGAGAGAGAGAGAGAGAGAGAGAGAGAGAGAGAGAGAGAGAGAGAGAACTTTCACTCGATAAAACACTGACATGAACCGTACAGTCTCATTACACATGGAACAACTAACGGACTTGCTATATTTATTGCTGTTTAATAACAGATTAAAACTGCTTAATTGGGAGGAGAACATATAACTGTGTGAAAGCTAATTCATTCACTAACGACAGAATAAATATTTTCTTACCACATAAATTATAGTGAAAACATAAAATTACTCCGACACCCACCCACTTTCAACGCGATTTTAAACTCTTTATATCAAATTCATTCTTAATTTAAATAGATTTGTACTCAAACAGAAATACAAATGTATAGTATAATTTATGAACCATTGTTCCTTGAATTGCAGCTTGTAATTTACCTGTTAACATTATAATTAAATTTTGCATAAATCTGTTTTGAGCTAAAACTATTGCTAGAAAATAATTCCTTTTCCCAATTTTTGACATAGGATGAAATGTACATGTCGAACTTATTCTCAAAATGATAAAATCTCGAGACATTTGGCTTTTTTTTCATTACTATTCATTAACAACATTTCAAATAGTTGACATTATCAAATTTGTAATTGCTGAGAAATATTTTTGTTCTTAATTTTAAGTTAAGTTCTGAAATTCAACAGTGTTACATCAAAGAAACATAACGTCATGGTATGATAAAAAATTATCCCTATTTCTAACAGTCTTAGATCTTTCATATTTAGGAAGTTACCTATATATTTTCAGGCATACACGGGGATTCCTTATTCCTTATTTACATCGATCCATAGAACACTTTCACGTGGTTGCCATAGACTGGTCGCTACTCTCTACTGTTGCTTAGTATTACGACGATGAGGCATTGTTCCAGTGATTCCCGTCGAGTGAACGAACGAAATACATGAATAAATAAATGATGTTTTTGCTAAAGAAAAATATGGGTTGTTTTAGAAATAAATTTGAAAACTAAAAAGAACGACGATACCAAGGTGCGAAAAGATTTAGAGTAATTAGTATTTTAGCCTGCAGCTCTGCAATCATAATGATACGTTGACTGTACCATTAAGACGTAAGTAAGTGTATGCATTGATTTGCATAGTTTGAATGCATTGTGGTAAATGGTATTCTACTTTCGTTATGATCACTATTACTGTACATAACGTGCAAGATTTTTGGCTGCAAGTACTTTTGTAAGAAATATTTTGTCAATATAATGGCTATAAATTCCATTCGATTAGCAATTGTCATCGATATCAATTGGGCGCATATTAAATCCTCAAGGTAAAATTAAATGTACAAATTGAATGAATTTGTGAAACATTTAACCTTCTAAAAATTCTAGACTACGTCCATTCAAATGTGGCATTTTTTGAGAGAAATTATCTTTAGCTGTGAAAGGCAACTTTTATCAAACAAAAAGGTGAATACACACACACACACACACACACACACACACACACACACACACACATATATATATATATATATATATATATATGCAATATACTGGCAACGAACGTGCAAAACTAGTATCTAACTAGCCTGAATGCTTTTGACTCTTAATGAGTCTTTTTCAATGGCATATACAAAACATAGACAAGACAAACAAGTAAAACAGAAAAACCGTAGGGTTTGCAAAACTTTACATGGCTGTTTCTACAGGAATTAAACCTTTAAATGTATTATGTTTCAAATAGTTTATATTAACTTGTTGCGGATACTGGAAAATATTTGTATAACGTAAATCGATGAGCCATAACGACATCTGTTATTTTGTGTACATTTATGTAAGCGCATATTACATCCCGGATATTGCTTTGTTATAGTCGTAATTATAGGCTATTAAGCAAATTTAGAGAATTTTTCAAAAGGAAAATGTGTCGGCTGCAAAAGATAGTTTTATTTGTGCATGGCTGTCTTTGTCTAGTCTTCTTGGTTTAAACAGCTTGGTTTCAATGTTCTAAGACGGAATATCCAGTAAGATTCCTTTTCTTTCCTGGTTTCGGAACTCCAGTTGGGGTTGTTAGCAATTGCAATAAGTGTTATATCACTGAAAGTGTGGCCAGGTGAGAAGTGTTCTGCGACCGGGCTTCTGTACAGCTTCTTTGTCATCCAATCAGATCTATGAAGGTTGATCCTTTTGTGTAGCTTTTCAGTTTTTCCGACATACTGAAGGCTACGGATCTTACATGTGATGATATAAATTGCATTCTCAGTTTTGCACGGTTTGTTTGGACCATGTATGTTTAGTTTTTATCCAGTCACTGTGCTAGAAAATGTCCTGGTCTCTATCATATGTTGACAGGTTTTGCATCTTTTATCGCCACAGGGGCCAGATTGACTAGGGTGGCCTTGACTAGTGATTGGCGTTAATTTCGCTCTGACTAGGATGTCCTTGAGGTTTTCTTGTCTCCGGCAAGCTACTACAGGTTTGTTTGAAAGGATTAAGTTTAGTGCGTCCGACGATTCCACGATGGGCCAGTCTTTCGCGATGATTTTACCTACTTTGGGGTTGTCTGGATGGTAGGTCGGGATAAATGGTATCCTATCAGCCTTACCCTTTTCTCCATATTTTAGTAGGTCATCGCGGTTTGTTTGTTTGTTTGTTTAGCCCTTTGCGTTGCCTCCGCAATCAAGTCTTTGTCGTAACCTCGGCAAATTAAATGTTTAGATAGCTCTTCAGACCTTTTTTGGAATGTTTCATCGTCGGAGCAAATTCTGCGTATCCTCAGTGTCTGGCTATATGGAATGTTCCTAATGCAATGTTTTGGATGAGAGCTGGTGAGGAGGAGATGCTGGTGTTTGTCGGTTGGTTTCGAGTTAATGTATATATGGAGATTATTTTCTACCAGTCTGGATGTTGTGTCTAGGAAAACGGCAGAAATCTCCAAATCAAACCAAAATTCTATCTCATGAATCGTTTTCAAAATATATTTTTCAATATCTTCCTATAAATTACACTAATACATTATTGTATTTTTTGCAATTAAAACGATGCTTTTTATGTATTTGTGAATAATGAAATAGTGATGCGGCGTGTTTAACAAAATCTCCTTATTTGGACGGGGTGGTCATGGGGTATGTCTGAAAAAGTATTTGTAACCAAAAATATTGGTTTTCCTAAACACAAATGGCTTGAGATAAAACAAAAAGTATCCTAGATCGAAAGAAAATCACAGCCGAGTCATACCAAAGACTTATAAAAATGGTACAAACAGCAGCCTCGCTAGGCGCTCAGCATTAAGAAGTTAGTGTTAGGACTGGTCGGCCTAGTGTCAGGATAATGTAACGGGGTGGGACACATGCTACAGTAGAAATGGAATGCCGGGACTCTAGCTCAAGGACCCTATTTTAGGTCCCGAACGGGACCCCACCCACCACGGCCAACATTTTTTTTCATCAAAATGATAACAAGGTTACTGTCCTAAGTTTATTTTATAGTTTGTTTCGTAGATTATTGTATTATTGTTAGAAAAAATATCATACCCTATCATCAGAAGGGATTCTGGCTTATAGACCCTATTTTAGACTAGGGACCAGGTGATGGCTAATGAAAGTACAGTTAGTTTCACATTACGAAGCTACATTATCGATTCTGACTCAGAGACATTATTTTATTCCAGCGATGGCTGATAATAGAACAATTATTTTTACATTCCAAGGCTATATTATGAATTCTGGCTCAGAGACTAGGGAATAGGTAATGGCCTATTATTTTCACATTACGAGGCTTCTGCTATCAATTCAGTTTCTGGATCAAGGTTGGAGGCAAGTTCTTGTTGGATTGTTTCTAAAGTTTAGACAAACTTTCATACCCTATCATCACCATATTTGTTTTTTTGATAATTATTTTCATACTTGCTAACTCATATTGGTAGAATATATGTTGACATACTGTCAATAATATGGAACTCGCGTATCAAACCGTCCATATCATATTTTACGCCTCGCAAATAAGATCGTATCTGATCAAATAATTTTTTATGAGTAATACTCGCTGTTTTGCAGGGATTGTTTTGGTCTCAAGTCGAGGCTCAATTGTTTTGCAAGCTGTTGCATGAGAAACACCAACACCGGATATTTAAGTGATACTCGCTGTTTTGCAGGCATTTTTTGGTCTCAAGTCGAAACTAAATTTTTGTACACGCTGTTGAAAGAGAAATACCAACACCAGATATTATTAACAAAAACGAATTTAATGATGTTCCTCTTGAAATTATACCAGATCCAGTCATTAGCGGTGGTAAATATGATATTACTCGAAGTATTCTACTGTAATACTTGTAACATTGTTTCACGCACCAGAGGTTTTATGATAATATCTGTAATATTGCATTAGTGCGTCAACATCTTGTTTTGGAATTTTCCCTGAAATATGATTGAAATCGATGATATGTTTTTTCATTATACAAATATTTGCTTACAGGTTTTACGCAATAGTAAAAGTTCAATGTTAACTTTAACTACGATAGTGTGTATATTTGCACAATTAACCCACAACAGGATAAATATGAATTATTGAGCGAGTACAATGATAAACGTCGAGACGAGCTTGGCGCTGGTAATGATATATTTATGATCAAGCAACTACAGGAATTAATTTCAGTAAATGAACTTGATCCGTCCGAGCATAAGATAATTGTATTTGACGATCCCCCTCTAAACAACGGGGAAATGAATAAAATAAGATCCTAATTTTCATTATCACGTAATAAAAGATGTAATTCTGTCTACCTTGCTTAGGGATTTTACAATGTTGACAGATTTATTAGGCGAAATACAGGATGTTTCATATTGTTTCTCGGACTAGATAATGTTGATATAAGTAATATTGCAAACGAGCAATGTGGTGATGTAACAAACGATAAATGTATTGAATTATATCATCAGGCGACCAAAGACAAATATAAATTTTTCCTTTTTGATAAGCTCGCACGTGATCCAGCTAAGATGTTTCGTTGTTGTATTGACACATTTTTATAACTGAATTGTATGATGCATGTAAAAAATAAAGAATGGACGAGCATCGAAAACGAATTGAGCTACTAAAGAAGTTCGTTGCAACTCGAGCTGCTTTTAAGAAAACAGTGGAAGAAGCACGTCGAGGACAGGTTCAGGCGGAAGAAACAGCCGCTAGTTTCTTTAAACTTGTTGCTGAAACGTAAATTGTCAAACAACCTGAAGTGTCAGCAATATCTCCAGAAGAACTAAAAATATACAAGAAAAAGTTTTATTAGGTTTACTCGGAGAAAGAACAAAAGAAGAAACAAAAACAAAAAAAAAATGGAAAAGGAACTTGTAAGAAACATTGCTGATCCAGCTGTACGACAGGCTGAATTTGATAGATTAATGAACAACCCTCTTATGCTTCAGCATGCGATAACAAGGTTGACAGTTGATCCAGCTGAGTTGAGGAGGTTAATAAAAGATGTGTCAGAGCGAACTAAGCAATTAGCTTAGCAACAAAAACTGATTACTGAAACTGCCATGGAAATAATGTTTCTTCAAATACAGAGAATATTTTACAGAAAACAAGCTAGGGGAAAATGCAGGCCTTTGAGTAAAATGAATTTATTAACAAATATTTGAAAGATGAAAATCTTAGCGACCATGACAACATTCGAAAATGGTCAGGAGATGGTTAAAAAAAAAAAAACATTTTTAAATGAAACATTAACGATTTTAGTACAGCTGAAGAAGCGATTAAAGAAGCTAGCACACATAGAGAAATGTTATCTTTGTCAGATAAAATGAGAGACGGAGTTATTGCTAAGGTTTTGAGTAAAACAGCAATACAATATAAAAATAGACCAGATGATTATAGTAAAGGTTGGAAATTAAAAAGACTGTTCGATAAATACGAAAGTCAACGAGATACAAGATTGCCGGAGGAAAGAGAAACCGCCGGATCTGGCGTTAAAGTTTTTACATCAAACGCAGAAATAGTTGACAGACTATTGTTATTGATATCATCTAAAGAAGTTGGTAATGAAAGTTGAGAAATTGACAACGAAATTATTGATATACTAGATCATCTTAGATCGAGCCGATTGCCAACATCAGACGAGTACAAAATTTTACTTAGCGATCTTATCTAACAACATTTTTGCTCGATTCATCCAAACAACGATTGACAGCGCAAACGTTTCTGTCTACCATAATCCGCCAATAACACTAGATCCTGATAGACAGTAGGAACTCGGATTAATTTCTGCTACAGTATGGCTCTCTATAGCAAATGTGAAGCAGAACGTCAATGATGACTTTACATTTAATTCTGGCACATGGGTATCAGTAAAAATAAGATAGGGAGCGTATAACGTAACCGATATTAATAAAACGATACAAGAACTGATCGGCAAATCAGCCGCATATAATTTTGAGCTGGCTCCGAACTATAATAAGCTGCGAGCCAGGATTACATTAAAAAATAATTTGATAATCGATTTATCACCAGAGAATAGTATTGCGTCGCTGTTAGGCTTTAAAAACCACCAGTACGGCAGTGGTGCAGAACAATGTGTATCATATGACGGTGGTCTGCCAGTCAACATAACACAAGTGAATACAATATTGATCAATTGTTCTATTGCAGCAGGATCTTATTCAGCTAATGAAAGTCAAGGTCAAACGATCTATAGTTTTTGCCTGATGTTCCGCCTGGGTCATTAATGCAAATTAATCCTCGACAAATAATATACTATCCGATTACTCCTGAAAATCAAATAATGAGTATAACAATGCAACTCACAGACCAATCGGGTAGACAAATAGATCTTAACAATGAAATTGTCACGCATTACTTACACCTACTCGCATCGACATAGTTGTCGGCGTAAATTTTGTAAGCCTATATTTTATATAACAAAGATGAGACAAAAAGAGTTTACAGAAGAAAAATTGTGGGTGGATGTTTTTGAAATATATTCACAAAAATAGCTGAAAACATCCCAGGAATTGCGCGTAAAGTAGCACCAATTCCACTTGATGCAGGTAAAGCTTTTGCTAGTAGTGCTGGCACTGCATTAGGACAAAAAGTCGCTGATAAAATTAAAGGCAGCCCACCACCTTCAGCATTGGAAATAAAACGAGCAATATCAGATATTGCACCAACAAAAGAAACAGAACGAGCTATGATAGCTACCACAAAAAAAATTATTATCACCACGCGGTGAGGAGGTGATACGTAAACATGTAACGAAAACAAGACGTATGACGCCTGCTGCTTTTTAATGTCACAATACTGAGTACCACACTTTGTGTGGCAAAATAAAATAATGTCAGTTAAACATTATATCGACCTTGCCGAAGAATAGGATACCGACAACACAGTGACAGAATTCGAGTATATTGAGTACCTTGATGGAAACTGAATCGAACCAAATAAGGCTGGTGTCAGAATTTTTAATACTACCGAAGAAGACATATTTCTATTACCGCATAAGGCGCTGTTAGATGTGTGTGGCCAATTATTAACTGCGATAGGCGGTAATATTGCAGCTGGTACAGAAATTGCACTTGTCAATAACGGCTGGAGCTTGTTCAAAAGTGCACGGTATCGACTGGCCAATCAAACCGTGGAAGATATTTCAATGCACTTGCCTATAGCGAGTACAGAACTCAACATTATTTCGTTCAGTGATGAAGTTGTAAAAGGAAATGAGGTTTCTATCTCAGAGACCCCGTTTCCCCTCCAAAACGCTTCGATCTTGACATATTCTTCACCAGCCTGTTTTATCTCAAAATAAGGTGACAAAATATGTTGTTTTTTTCAAAGGTGACAAAATATATTAGTCGGGGAAAGGGGGTCTCTGAGATAGAACCAACTCATTTTCTCCTACTACTAACATAACCACAGTTTATGACAATATTTTTCATATCTGCTGACTTTCATTGGTACAATATCCGTTGACATAGCGTCAATAATACGGAACTCGCGTGTTACGTCGTCCATATCATATTTTACACCTCGCACCTATCTGATCCAGACAATCTAGATTTATTTCTATTTAAACAATAAAATATTATATAAGATGGGGTTTGAGAGAGCGTCAATAAGAAATGTTGGATTTGATCTAACAAACAGATTTTTTAAAAGATTTAATTCCATTAAATCAGCTTCGAGATATATTGGTATTGAACCTAATATAATAAGCGATTGTATTAAATACGTTGGTTATCATATATCGAGCAAGTACGGATCAGTATGGTCGTTTGCTGACAAAGACGATGAGCGAATAGCGGGTTGGACAACTGATCCAATGTTATTCATCGACAACATGGTTGATGTTTTATTTGACAATGATATTTCTAGCTCATATACATCTACTAATAAAAATAAACAGCAGCGATGATGATCGGTCACCATTCCACGAGGTCCCTTCATTACCAGTAAATCCTTTACCATGAGGTCCTTAGGGTCCTTCCTTATGGCGGTTATCACCCACAGGCACCCCATGAGGCCTTTTCTTTGGCGACATGCTTTCTGTATGTCCTTGTGTGGGGTTACCCTTCAGTGAGGTCACAAGGTTAAGAGCTCACACCACCCTACTGTTTATTTTTGAGGGGATTCCATAGACACACTCCCCGGCGAATTCCTAAATGCACGAAACTAAATTTTAGAAATTCAGAGAGCTGTCTAGGTTTTTTTATTTCATGTACATACCCCCCAAATCAAACCCCGGAGTGAGTGCAAAACAACACCCACCACGTCGTTCGACGTGATGAGGAGTGTACATGAAATTCCTTGGGGTGAATCCCCCATCTATTATTAGAAAAATTGGCATCCTAACGCCCACCGTCGATATGTGTCGGTCACGGGATTAGAATTCAAGACCTCGAGTACGAGAATTCGACATTATCACACTGAGCTAAGGCTTCTTCTTACAAATATACGTTTGAGAAATTATTATGAAGTTACCTAACGGGAAATTCCTACAAGTGATCAGTATATTCTGATTCTGAAAAATATTATTATACAATAACCTACGATTTTACACATTTCTGCCTGGTTAAAATACATAACTGCCAGAATCATGTGTACAGGAGATGAAATGACATGTGTGTTTGGATCAATCAATACAACGGCTCGTTTCTGCAGTCTAGACGAGCTTTGTATTACTGCGGGCGATCTGTAGCGTGTTTTTTTTTTTTAATTTTCCAAACACAAATGTTATTGCTGTGTGATTACAAAAAAGGCAGCTTGTATTTTGCATTTATTGATACAATTACTGGACGACATATGGGGTTATTCAACGAGAAAGAGAGACATGTCAGTCAAGCATTACGTCTACGATGACACAAAAAGTATGGCGATCTGTGATATTTGACGCAATAACAAGGGAGACAACCTGTCAGAGAGAAATTTGCTTGACAGAGTTATCTCCATTCAAAATGCAAATGAGACAGGGTTATCTTATTTTAAAGAACATCCTCACCTATTATCAATATATCAACTGCAGACATCAGAAATAATTCAATATCGTGTATATACAAATACAGCTTAATTTTTCCGCTTACTTTTCGATGACATTCAAATAACTCTTTCATTGCTATCCTGGTGAGAATATACTTACCACCTTTTGGAAACACCATCGACCGGTTCAAGTCGATATTCATTTTTGTATATTTTTCTTGACTAATCGGATCGTGAAGGTTATCGTATTTCAGTTTAAGCTCATCTCTCAACTTTTCAACATAATCAAAATATTTGCTGTTATCTGATTTGATAAGCGGGAGTTTTATTCTATCAAATTTACTAAAACAAATACCTGAAATTTCATCATTAAATTCAAATGATAATTGCTGACCATTAATCATTAATTGTTTGATTTTGCTACTAGCTAGATCGACTAATTTTAAATTTTCGAACAATATTTTTAATTTTAGACAAAATTAATTAAATATGTCACCAGTACTGGCATAGTGTCCAATAGCTAGTGTATTAATTCAGTCCTCGCAATATCTCTTATCGTTAAAATTACTTAGTCCACGGTAACAATTGTATCTGTTTCAATTTTGTGATGATTTGTTCTAATAACATTTGTTTTAATAAAATTAGTGCAGCTGTTTAGCGCTGCTTTAAAATAATCAAATTTCATACTTTTTTTACATACTCACGAGGAATACCTTCTGGTTTTTTTTTTTTTTGTCAATGTATTGTCATCTAAAATTACGGCGTACATTTTACTTCTTAGTCCAACAAATTCCTTAACTGTCACAAACATAAGTTCCTCTTTCATCTTGCCAATAACTTTTTTATTTGCATCATCGTGAAATCCACTACCTTTTGGATAATCCGATAAATCAAATAAGTCACGGTATTTATAAATATCCTGATAGACATCCTGACAATTTATATTATAAACTAGCGAATCCGTATCAGTAAATAGCAACTCAGAATCTCGCCACTGCTTTTTGGTAAAATTATAGTGAAAATCGTACATCAGCCACTTTGATATATCAAGTACCGCTGCACCAACATAAATCGGTTTATTTATCTTTAAATTTGTCTTCCGTTGCTGTATTTCAACAAGATGTTCATTAAATATTTTCATACTGACAAAACCGTCATCGTTAACTAATTTATTTCTGCGATTTATATCGCTTAAAATTTCAATATTGACTAGCTTTCTAATATTTTCCATCGTCTTACCGAATACGGAATTGTTCATTAGCTTGAAAAAGCTTTTCTCAAAGTCAGTCTTAGCAATAGCACGATGTTTGGTATTTAAATTTATCTAATCTGCCATCCACCGCGATTGATTAAATTTTAACACGCGATGAACTTTTTTCAGAATTAGGCTAGCATCCACATGGTTGTTAATATCTGTGTAATGTATCACGTAATTTCTTTTATTTAACACATTTGGAACTAGCTTATTAACATCCGAAGTTTTTGCTGTTGTCATTGCCTGCTGTTCAGGTCATAATAAACTGCAGTCGATCATCATAGACTCGGCACAAAACGGATAGTCGTTATGTAGATCATGTAACGAACTAGGATAATCAAGATCAATGTAGACAAAATAACTGATATCTTTAGGAAGATTTTTCTCAGTTTCTTTAAGAAATTGATCTGGAGTTATTCAATGAAATCCACTGCATGGCATTGGCTCTGACATTGCATAACCATACAAATTAACAATGTCCAGATAAATTATATATTTTGATGGAAGATTTTTATCATAATTTTTCCGATATTTATTATTAGCTACCGCATATTTTCTTGCTATAACGCTCATTCCGCCTCTAATACCTTTTTCAATAAAATTAAACTTATCACCATTTGTCAAGAAATCCAATTGTATCTTACTTGTTTTTAGCAGAGCATCCCACGACAATCCTGGCGCAGAATAATACCAACAAGGGTCTAGTCCATAATTTTTATGACTAACTTTACGAAACTCACGAAAACATCTACTAGTAATAATACATCTGTTTTCAAATATATGAGCTGCTCCGCGATATTGACCGGTTTGACGACAGTGATTGCGCACGTTTTGTTCAGACAACAACTTTTCACAGATACGACAATTAACTGCCTCATCAAAATCAAGTTGTTGCTTGGATGTTATTTTAATTGGAGCTGTTTTGGATAATCTGTTGAATATTTTATTAACATCGTCCATTAATTTTTTTAGTAACCACACGGCCGGACTTTCAGATTCACTACTTTTACATCTGTACAACTTTACCGAACTTGAAAATTTATCGTTAGCGCAACAAACTACCTTATAAGCTGCTCCAAAAGGAACATGTTGTATTTTTCTTGTATTTCATTTATTTGGATTAGTTTCTGCGCCGGCCACAGGAACATGCAGACACTCGAAATCAGCATAAATGACAGACGGGATACTTAGCTTATGATTATATTTTTTAAATTTTAAAACTTTTCTTTCTCTCCCGGCATGGTTATTGTTTGAACGTTAACACAGTATTTGAGATGCTCTTGCAGTTTTCCATCTTTAGAAAAACCTTGTAGGCATTTATAACAGAATTTTTTTATTTTTTATTTTATTATATTGTCTGCCAACTAGGCCGTTAAAGTTTTTTTTATCCAGCTGTTATGTCCTTCATAACATAATAAATTTATTGTATTTTGTGCAGCATTCGTTGAAATATATCTCTGGTAAACATTTTCTTTTTCATCTAGTCCGGAAACATTTATTGAAATAGCGCTTTGTTTTTCAAACTTTGGTACCTTATTCCATGCCACTGGAAAAGTTATTTCGTTAAAAGTTAGCTCATTTTTGTACCGCAAATATTTTTCAACTCGGTCGGAGTTACACCTTTGAGGATGTCTAGCAGACACATTTGACCAACGATAACATTCGTTATCATTGTTTTTGACATTCATACAACATTTTTTGTTTTTAATTTTTTGGAGGGAGATCAACGTAAGAACTACCGCGAAGTGCGCTATATTTCATTGTGTGAAATAAAACTTATTTTATCATTTCAGATTTCCAACCTGATCATGATGCAGTACATTTCTCCAATTATTTATTTCTTTCGTAATGTGTTTCATCAGCGACGGAATAAATATTTGTTCCAGCTAATATTTTTCGTGATTTAGCCGTTAGAAATGGTTCTGCAAATTCGTTGGTAAAATCTACATTATTAAGTATATCTTTTTGAAGCGCATGTAACTTTGATAAAATAGCATGGTACTACATTATTAGCTTGATACCTTTATGAGCTGCAAGTTCTTGCGTTACAATCGGATACAGGAGATGAAATAAATTTGTAGAGTTAAAATTTGCTAAAATATTTTGATTATCAAATGTATAACTGTTATCGTAACCGATGAAGGCACTAGCAGTTTTTTCTGCTTTGATAAGGCTCTTTTTAGAAATATCTCTCAATTTCAGCATTATATATAATATTTTATATATTTAACTGATTTTTTTAAAAACGTTTCAGTTAGAGATATAAAATGCCATATAAAATAATGACAGAAATTTTAAAATACATCCCACTAACTGTAGAAGAACAAACACAGTATCATGTTCATCCAATCTATAATCATTATACCGGCAATGCATTTGGATCTGTTATCCATACGAAATATGAAAAACCGTTTGGTATACCAATGCCAGCTTGAATGAAAATTTCAGTAAAGTTGATAATGCGGAACGTGTTGAAGTGTTTAGAAAAGATTGTATTTAGACTTTGTTCTGTTGCAATATACCTGACGGACAAAGAGTTTCTCGAGTAAACGGTTCGATAAACGGTGATAATATTGAAAATATAGCTTTACAAGATGAATTTCAACCGCATCCCGTGTTTGATTTATATGAGGCCTCTGGCAAAGGAATTATACGAAATAGAAAAACAAAAAATAGGATTAGGAAATTTGCATAATACTGATTATTTACGTATAACAGTTTGTGGAGCTAAAACTGATCGAGTTGGTTATTACAGCCACCGCTTCGTTTATGAAACATTTAACGGCGCTATTCCAAATGATTTGGTCATTGATCATATTAACAAAATTAAAACAGATAATCGTCTAGAAAATTTAGATTTGGTAACGTCAAAAGAAAAAACAAAAAATACTAAACGTGGAACAGGCGGTGGTAATAATTTTAAAAATTTAAAAAAAAAAAACCAATTGTTTCTATAAATCTAGAAACTGGAAAAGAAATCAAATTTAAGTCAATAACAGCTACTGCAAAATATCATACAATTAATCCAGCTGCAGTAAAATTTGTA
This sequence comes from Megalonaias nervosa, assembly GCA_016617855.1. Taxonomy (NCBI): domain Eukaryota; kingdom Metazoa; phylum Mollusca; class Bivalvia; order Unionida; family Unionidae; genus Megalonaias; species Megalonaias nervosa. Next base: position 92,937 of record JAECUM010014313.1, read on the forward strand.
GCTGATGGTATAATTAAATCAGCAAAGTCAACGTTAACCTTTCACAGATTTATTTTCAAATACTATGATTAATAATATTTTCAAGGTTACTTTTAGTTAGACAGCTGTGCGCGAACATTAGAGCATCTTCTGTTATATTTAGCCGTCATCAAATGATTTGCATTAAATTTATTTTTTCTGCCGTGGTTAGCAAAATTTTATTTAGATCGCCGTGCGCTATAAAAACATCGACAGAGTTAAAATTATAACTAAACACATTTTCTTACAGCTTCAGCTAAATCGTTATAATTTAGTATAATAGCTTTGTTGATGATATCTTATTTTTTCCATCTTATATTATAAATTAGATAAAAATATATTATAATATGGAGTTGATGAAACGACTTGATGATATATATGAGGACAAAAATTTTATAGCAGGAGATTTCATCTCCAGAGACTTTATAAAATGTGAGTCTGTTGGTTATACAGAAGATGACATTTAGTGCAACAATGACGAGATTGTGGACGTGGTGGATAAAAAAAATTACAGCAGACCGACAAATGGACGATATACACCACTCCCTCGATAACTCGCGCACAACGGGGTCCAAAAACATCGACCGCGTTATAAGCGAGGACGCGAGTTATCGAGGGACCTATAACAAACAACAAAACTAACAAAGGGATCGACGTAGAGGCAAAAGGGGGTTGGGGGGTTGGGTTGGCATGTTAGTGTTGAATGCTCAATTAATAATCGTGCTAAGATTAACTGTGAATAAATATCTCTACATAGCGGTGTACTTTGTTTACTTTTTTCCTCACAGAGTAACATTAATTTCAGGATAACTTACAGTATATTGAGGAGATCATCAAACGATTATTCCACAGTTTCCTTTCGCTTAACACATGTACGACTTCGCACATTGTGTACTACGTCACAAATTTTTGTGTTGAATTGGATAAATTCTAGTTTTATTGTTTGATCCAAAGTAGACTTTTCTTTCTTCAAAAGATCGACACTCATTTCGAAGAAACAATGTCGATCGAACGATGGGCAGATTTGATTGCGGTAGAAGTAAAAGGAAAAAAAAAAAAATTTACAAGGGTTAACCATTACCAACATGAATTTAATGGGTCTACAAATTTAAAATAACGTAAATTAGAACACGATAGTACTTGCAGTTTGTGACACGTTTGACAAATATCACTTCACATTTTGAAAACATCTGTTCATTTTGTTTTGTGTTACTCTTTGATTTCTCTGCCGCCTCTGTGTATTGTTCACGGATGATTATCTCTCTGAACTGGTATGGATAATTACATGCGGCTTCCAGATTCGCTGAGCGTATTTCTCCCGACAATGAATTTTGTTTAATTCTATGTCGGCGCTGGAATCTCCAAAGCCATCCATGGCTTGCCCTAAAACGAGATTCATTCTCCATACTTTTTGCCATTTTTTTCTGCTTGGGCCTTGAGAATTGTTCCAGAGATGGGAACACCTTGTTCACGTTGCTGTGTGAACCAAGCATCATCTAATTCAGTATCGTTTGCAGTCCATGCTCGTTTTCGTTTGATCCTATTATCTGAATCAACATCATGTAAATAATCCCGAAGTTTCTGCTTATCCTTAAGCCAAGCTCTAAATGTCGACTCAGCAATTGTTTAGTTCATTGCAAACGTTGGATCTCGCTTATCCATTATGAACCGTATCTATGATGCACAGCTTTTCAGTCACCGAGTACTCCTTTGCTCTCCATGGTTACATTTACAAACGATATGTATACATTACTGATATTATATACTTTAGTGATGTTAAGTACATAAAAATGTGAAACCATTTTTGATTGGTCAAATAAAATGAATTTTGAAAACGGTAATGACCACAAGAACTTACGCTGCTATTGGCATGCCTTTAAAAAAATTTTAATTGTACTTCCCTTGCTTGATTTGATACAAAAGACATATTCAAAGTGATAAAACAACACAGGTCTCTTTTAATTGATTTGTTTAATGCAACAAACAGTTCCCCAAGTTGTTGATCAAAACAAAGCCGGCATGTAATTAGGTTCTCACAGAAGTACTCACGGGTTTCGATGTGACGGTCGATTGACTCTTTTCATGTTTTCATAGAAGAGAATATGTTGCGATTATAGTGTTTACATTGAAGCGAAATTAAAGGATTAGAACGTGAATTTCACATAGCAAGACATTTAATTGGTGTTTATATCTTTCTCTGTTGCCACCCGTTAGTATTTACCAGAATTTTTCGTTGATCGCTGTTTCACCAGACTGTTTATTTACAGTGTATTGACAACTATTTCTCTCAAAAAAAACCCCCAAACATAATATGTGATATCTTATTAGAACTTGCAAATTTCACAATATGGATTCTATCTTTACGGGCAATAATCACCATTTCCGATGATAAAATGAGCTACCGTATTTCATGTATTTTTTTCGTACTCTTTACTTTTTCGTACACAATCCAGTTATCAAAATAATAATTATTTAAATGTATCATAATTTTTCGTACATATCACTTTGTATTATTTGAAAAAATACGTTGAATTATCAGACATAAAATTTCCACTAAGAAGATTTACGTTTGCAAAAAAAATCGAAAATACCGTATTCCCATTTTGTTTTTACAAAAATTAATTATTAATAATTATTTTTTCGTGTACGAAAATTTACATAAAATACGGTATGTATCAAGGTTCAATTTACCAATTCTTATCGCGATTTTGTTCACGTTCAGCAAATTTTAAAATACATTTTCTTTGGAGAAAAAAAATCGGGAGCCATGCCGGACACCGCGTTATAAGCGGGTTCGCGAGTTATCCGGGCGCGAGTTATCGAGGGAGTGGTGTAATGTTAAGTATCATATCGCCAAAAAAATAATAAAATTAAATTTTACTAGCAAATAGAGTGGATCTAAAAGTTGAAAATGACTTTAGAAAGGTTTTCCAGCTCAAATTGTATGCTTCAAATGTATTTAGATTTATCAAACTGAATGTTTGGAGGATTTTGTCTGTGACGTTTGCGTTATAAGTTTTTGAGATGTTTTTAATTTTTTTGTTTTAGTCTTTTGTCAGTTAAGCTTATATTGAGAGGACATCACTGACAAAATATACTACTATTGATATGTGCATTTTTCATATGTTTTTTCAAATAAGCTTTGTCAACGACATCTTTGTAGGGAAATATTTGTTTTCATTTGCTCGTATAGTATCTAGGTAGACCAATAAGCTAACCATTGTTAAATATTTATTATATTTTATTTCATCTTTTCTCACAATTTAGTATTATCTGTGTAAGATCTCTTAATGACCGATGTTTGTCAATCATTTAAGATGGCACAAAGATGCTTTAGGCAGTGTAAATTTTCTTCACTTGTTATCAACAGACTGAAAAAATATCCTTTCTCAGCAGTAACTTTATTTGTCATTCTCTTCTATGAGGCGTATGACTGATTTGTGATTTGAGTGACATGTATTGCCTGTAGCATGGCTGCTTTTCAAATGATTGCTTTATGCATTGTGACATCATGTGCTTTTTTAAATTATTATTTATAAATTCGATCTCTGTTTTGTGGAATCGTTGCAGTTGACCTTCAAGTTGTACTTAGGAATTATCCGAATACAAATGTGTGCATTTTATTCAACAGAAAATAAACCCATAATCTATTTCTTATTTATACCTCACTGATTATACTTCCTAGCTTTCTTAGCTGAGTTCAAAACTTTCGTCTTCGAAAGCAAAATGTGACTATATATTTAAAGAAACGTTAGACTCTTTCCTTAGTTGATAGCAATTAATTAATAACAGTGATCTTCATCACAAAGAGCTTTGAGCACACTTTTATGTTCCGGAATTGTAAAAACATAGGTCTTAGTTTTACAGGCCGACATTGATGCTTATCTGATACAATCGTGAAATATTTCAATCACGTCTATGAAATATGATGTAATGAACATAATGCATACTGAACGTTTTCTTTTTCTCTATTGTCGGACTGGTCTAGTGTTTATCTTGTTGACATTTAGTTTTGAGTGTTCTTGTATATATCGAGACATAAAAGTAAACAATCTTAATTGCCAGCTTCCACATATACAAAATCTTAGAGCTCTCTCAGACAGCTCTCCGAAAGTAATTCCTTCTATTGTCCTCCACAACCTTTGCCACAAACACTGAAACAGAGCTAGAGTTTACTGTATCGCCTGACAGCGTCAGGATAGAATGACACTTTAGATCGACAGCTCACGTCCTGTCATGGCTGTCCCATTAGGCAACCAAATTTTATTTTTTCTCATCCTCATGTAAAGCACATAGTTAATTATTTTTGTCACAGACGAACGGCCTATTACGATGTGAAATACTTGTTTCCTTACTCACATGAGTGATTGTTCAAAATATTTTATATTTAAAAATAGCTTGCAAATATACCAAAATGAGAAATTTCAGCAACAGTTATATATATATATATATATATTTTTTTTTAATGTATCTTTCTCTTTGATCGGATTAAAGGTCATAATCTTGATTGTATTGCATGGTTGATGGCTGAGAATATCACCTTTTAGAAATGAAGTTAATAATGACACTGTACGCCTTTTGGATATGGGATTAAGTGGCATACATGCTGTATTTATGACTCTGCATACACTAAGTTGACAAAATAACTCTAAGGGTGACAAGGCTACTAATTTTATTGCAATACAACAAAATCCATTTTAACAGTATAATTCTTTTCAAAGAAAAATAGCAAGACACCAACATACAAGTGAAGTGATTTATTTTTCGTAGGATGCCTTTTTCATGACAAAGAAGCAAAGAAATAGACAAAAAAATCTGACTGGATTCAAACTTAATATCACATATTTTCCATTCGCCCAAGTCAATGACCTACTGTGAACATTCCGTACTATGTGGTAGAAAGTATCATAAATCATCATAAAACATTTTATGTTTCAAACAAGATATGTATGTATGTATGTATGTATGTATGTATGTATGTATGTACGTGTATTCTTTTAGAGAGCAAATTCTGAAATTATCGATGAAAACTACACAAGAGATTTGGTTTTCTCGAAATTAAATTTATGATATTAAAAGGGTCTCTTGGGGGAAAATGCCCTTTAAGTTTGGCCTTGTCCAACTGGGCAACTGCAGATTAAGTGTAGTCTTTAAGATCTGATGCAAGAATATTGTAAGTATCTACGTTCATCAAGAATTTATTCGTATAGTAATTACCATGTCGGATCCATTACACTAGACAAACTGACTTTATTAGCAAAGCAATCACCCTTTTGGATCCATTACACCAGTCAACATGGCCGTAACAGCAAAGTAATCACCATATTGCATCCATTACGCTAGACAAACTATCAGCAAAGCAAACACCATGCTAGATTCATTACGCAAGAGAAACTGATTGTATCAGCCAATAATCACCAAGTTGGATCTATTACGCTAGACAAACTGACTTTACCAGTAGTAGCATGGTAACATGGCCTTACGTAACATAAACTTCAAGCAAGATGAGATGGAGAAGTATATAATACAGACATAAACAGACGGACGAACGATGTAAGACTATTTTCCCCCTTCAGACTTATGTATCAACCATGTGTACTGGATTATTAAGAATATCTTGTTGAGTGCAATTTATGACAATTAAAAGCGTGTGAATGTTGCAAATTAGTATACTGGGATAAATATATGGAATTCATAAACGTGATCTGACATGACATGTCAGTGACAAAATACAAAAGAAGTTTTAGTATCCTCTCTTGCAACTCGGAAACCCTGAACATCTTCATGTTACATCCTTGGCTGAGATTGGATGACTGCGGTATGGACCTGGAAAATACAACGGACTGATTTAATTTACTGCCACCTCGAATCACTTGGGCTAATTTTGCTTTCCTAAATATTAAATAGTTAAGTGCATATATTAATTATCATCGTCGTCGTCATCATCGTTTTCATCGCCATCGTAATTACCATCATCATAATAAACTTATAATCAAATGGACTTCAAATTTTAATGTATCGAAAGAAATGAATTAAAGCTTCAAGTTTTATTAGTAAATAAATCTGAAATGTATTTTTTGCATTTGTTTCGTGTTCATTGTACCATCAAAAGATGCACATGGTATAGAGGCAACTGGAGTGCCATCGCAAAGAAACACCGTGACTACCGACCGATCTTGATCTGAGCTGGATTTTATTCTGCAACCTTCTAATCACGAATCCGGCAGGCAAACTATTGTAACACTGGATACAAACTTAAAGGAGGTACTCACTTATTTCTGTCTTTTCTTAACACACAACCCTTGTTGACACCACTGCACAAAGAGAGAACAAAATATTTAAAAAGTGATAATTTATGCATATTTGAAAAAGAATAGAAGCGAACCTTAAGATTTCAAAGCAATAGACACATCTGCTTCTTAATTTGATTGATCTGCAAGTTAGTACATATACCTGAATAAATGACTATATTTACGTTGGAATTATTGTACAAGATATTAAGTGGTTTCATTTAAAACCAAATAAAATGTTATTTTAAAACGTTAGAAATTACGTTGCTTAAGTCATAGACATTTCTTACGAACTGTCAGCTGATTAAAGAGTGTCTTGCAGTCTGAAAATCCAACCAAAATGATCTTCATAATTCTTAGCAGAGAGAGAAAGACAGTGAAAGAAACTGATATATAGGCAGAGAGAGAGAGAGAGAAAGAGAGACACATAGAGAGATACAGAGATATTACCATATTTATTCCACAAGTGGTTCCACGAGCTGCACTGAAATATATATCCATGCATTTGAAGGTCCTTGGATCCGTGCAATACATGAACCGACAGATCCTTCCAGGCAGTGCCTTTAAAAAAACAAAATCAAAGACGTGTACATCGAAGTGTATGGGGTTACCTGATCAACCAAGCTCACTAGGCTACATCGTTTAATGTGGTATTAATGGCATTCGATCATAGAACGCAGCTTTAGAAACGAACTATTACACTCTTGTCACCCTCTATATTGCCCCTCAAAGCTACAAGCAAGAACCCAGATTCAGGCACATACCGTTGCAAAGACAAGCATTGCTTAATTAGCAACATATGCCCGAGATTCTGTCCGTTGCTCACAACTTAGAATTAGGTCAAAACGTAATGGTTAGCTATGCAATGGATACAAGAACCAGCTTGTCCATTATTTTTGCTCATTTTTGTGCTGTTATATCTCTTGGAGTAAATTGCCTCTAGTGATTATATCATTTAAGAGTCCAGAATTATTTGTATTTTACGTTAAGTGTTTGTTTTGCATATTTAAGTTACGTATATGAGACTGTCAGACATTCCCAAGGAAAACTCAACGAAAACTTAATTTAAAGCAGTACAAATTCATTCATAAAATCCACCTTCAAAAGGGCGAACTATATTTCCGGAGTACGTTAATATGTACCAAATCTTTTTTTTTCCCCGAATACATTTACCCCATTGAAATAATTAATGCAAAGCAGTAATACTTCAACTGTTTAACTCGTCTTTGAAAATAGTACCAATCTTCCTGTGGGAACATTAATAAAAGAAAATTTCATAGTAACCTAGCCACAAGCAAGGTCTTCTTTGTTTAAACATGCCATATTTCCAGATGGAATAGAGATGAATAACTTTAAAAAGAACGAAGTAAAGAATTGATGCAAAGTAATCGTCGTAAAAATCAGCGGTTTTCAACAAGGAGAATCATACAGTTGTCGAACTTAACGTTGCACGAATTCATGTTTGTCAGGACAGAAAAGTAATACAGGAACAAGTAAATTTTTCTCGCATAGTAACTCAATAAATCTAATCCGGAATAAGGTACCATTTTAAATTGTCCTTGCATGGTGAGTTGCATGACTACAATGCAAAGAAGGTAGTTTAATAATTTGTATGCCCGTTTCTTTAACAGAAGTAGCCATTGTAGGTCATTTCATCGTATTGTATGGAAATAATTTCAAATTCACCACCTTAATCTTTGTCAGTGATTGTATCGTACTGTAAGGAAATATATTCTCACCATCTTAACCGTTGTCAATGATTTCATCCTACTGTAAGCAAATATATTCTAATTCAAATTCTTGGCTTGCACCTTCTATGGCTTCAAATGATTTCCTGTGTGTGATTTCCAATCTAAACTCATGTGGAACAACATTTGATGAAATGGATAATGATGTATTAGTATATGGAATTCAAATGGTATTCTAAATTTCTTTCTGCGTACTGTGACCTGAAATGCTTCTTTACCATTGTTAGTTTCCATTACTTACTCTAAACTATATTTAGTTTCGTCTTACAGGAATCGGTAGTCTCAAATCTGTAAACGCGACAAAAAATGTAGTAATTCAGACATAATATAAACACTTCTGTAATAAATAATTATGTTAATATTAGGTATTGTTTCCAAATTGTTTACAATTATATTATTAGAACCTCATTTAACACTTACATGGATCGACAACTTACCAGGTGCAATGAAGACATTTGGCTCTAACCTAAGTATTGCCACTTAAAGCATTTATTTACATTTTGTACTATGTGTGTGTTTGAGTCTGTAATACAACGATGCTTCAAATTATAATATTTAGCCCACGTGGTGTTTATAACTGTTTATGACGAATTGTTTATTTTCCACATGTCGTCATCTGTCATGTTTTAATCGGCTAAACCTCAGAGCTTGTTCTCTCTCTAATTTCAGATTAATATGAGTTGAAGAATAAGAAAAGAAATTTATTTAAATCACGTATATTCTAAGTTACCAAAGTATCTTGTTCTCCAAATCGTTCAATTAAATAAGCGAATGACTTTGCTCTGGTTTTTAATTGTTATGTTGTTTGTCTTTGTTTTAATTTTTAAATTTTTTGGTATTTCGTTAACAATCCTGCTATTGATTAACTATTTAGTTAAAGGTAAAGACACATGAGCAAATTCATATTAAACACCGTTGATTCATTACCTTATTTTATTAATTCTGGTGTTGACTGGAATGGTTTCTTTTGAGAGAGATCTTTTACAAGTACCTGTTTACGGCTGTAATGTTTTGTTTGTCATTCAATATGGTCTTTTCTTAGTTATTTCCCCCTTTTACCTAACTCATAAATACTCCTTTGTAACACGCCAATGTTGATAAGTACTTCTACATATGTAAAACCCATGGTGTCTGTTTTAAAATCACCTATTTTAGTAGTGAGCTCATCTTGAAGAGTTCATCAGGTTATGATCTATGAGTTCATTAATCTTATCAAAACATCAGTAAAATACCAATAGAAAGAGGTTGTTATAGACCAAACCATACTTTTCATTCATTTTTATTTTGCTTTATATTCCTCTTTCCTTTGGTTGTTTCTGTCTCAGCAAGAGCTGGAAATTTAAATGTGGTGCAAAATGTCATCAAATAGGATACATGATTAAAAATACGTCACAACGACTGACGGTGTTTATATCAAATATCATTTGACTTCTTGAGCATCGTTTGATTTTGTATTTTAAAAAAACCCAACAATAATGATTTCACCGGTTGACCACAAGATGTATGGGCTCTAGTAAAAACAGGTCTTGAAAAGGACGCCTCAACAAAAAATAATAGAGGAACAAATTATAAAAGTAAAAGCTTTTATTTTTGTGGAGATTGTAAATAACGTATTCTAAACCATTTTAATCCATGTTTCCTAAACCATTTTCTCTTTCGTCTAAAACAATTTACCTGTCTAATAGAAATACATCTTTTATAAAAGTAGTTCCTTGATGTGTGATTAATGTAACAAATTCATCGATTACAAAACACACATAGCACATCATTTATAGTTAGTTTCTGTGTTTTGGACTTTCACTAACATGCTGTAGTTGATCAGCATAGCTTCTGTAGCTTTGATCCGAGTGCATTTTGTTAAGTAATAATATGTGTTCAAAAGTTACTAAACTGGTACTCAATGTAGAATTTCCTTTCAAATTGCACGAATCTCTTCAATATCTTATTCCATTTCTTCTTCATATAATCTACGTTTTATTCGGTCTAAAATTTGTTTCAAAATTTATTTGGTAAAAACCTCATTAGATACATCACTCAGTGTATAATTAAATCGTATAATGAATTTCGAGTGCTTTCTTTATTTCTTTATGTCATTATTTCCAGCTAATGGTAAGTTAAAGATTTTCATGTTGTTTTCCATCGAAAGTGACGCAATGGAAAAGTGTTGGGTTTAAAATCAAAGATGATTTAAGAACATAATCAAGATGGGTACAGTGTTGGCTTTTAACATTGTTTTGTCTTCTGGGGTGGGTGTTAAGATGTAAAGTGAAAATATGGATTTTCATGGCCTGATGTGACACAAAACAATTATACTGCTGATGTTCGAGGCAAAGATTGCAAATATGATCCGAATAAATATTACATGTTCTCACGCCAACAGCTTTATATTAGGAACAGTTTGGAATTTCTAAATAAAGTAACATTCTTACTTTATATTGCTTCAGGCGAGTAAGTGCCAATGCATCAGGCAGTCGGAACATCTTTCCGGTAAATGAACACATCAAAGTTAACCCAGCAAGCAGGCGTATCACACGTATCTCAGATTAACAAGTCATTCAACATTGTGCATATTATTACCATTTTTATTTGACTATAGCAACTCGAAACTTTCTTGGAACCAAAACGCAGTTTAGGCAGTTGGCAAATTCTCTCTTAGATGTTGGCGATAATTACACAGATAACTGCGTGATGTAGTGATTGATTTTCAAACTAGTGTCTTATGCGAACCTTTCATCCTTGAATATATGGTTCCAGTGTGTCTTTGGATTATGTTTTGTTTTTGTTTTAAATTTGTGGACTTTGCAAATCTGAATGTGAGCTTTCGTTTTCTTCTATGTATAATTTGTGTCAGTTTGCACGGTCTTCCAAGCACAAACTACATTACTTACTCCACAATGTCACTGATGTCCTTGCATTACCTGTGCTGAACTCTCTGAACCTGTCCAGATTATTGCGGCAAATTGAGAAATGCAACGAACACTAGTTTCCTTGGTACTAGAAAGGAAAACAGCAAGCCGTTAACTATGTCAGCTACAAATTCACAATCTGGGGGCTTGGTTAGTGAAGATGTGAGCAGTGTTGCCATACTTTAGAAGGACCATTTCGAAATAAAAACTGCCATTAATTCATTAATGACGAGAGAGGAGTTAAGCATCTGACATAGTATGCTAACTGTTTGATACACTTAAAGTCGATCTAATGAAAGAAGTGTAAATTGAAAATTGTGAACAAAACAAAATAGTTGGAAGAGAAAATTGAATCACTGAACTTTAAAAAAAAAAAAAAAAACAGAAAAAGAAAACAGGTTGAAACAAGAATTAGAGAACTCGAGGAAAGAGAGTTAAGAGCTAGAGGAAGAAATTTAAAAAAAAAATGAAGATCGCTCTAAGGAAGCCATGAATACTCCAAACTAGAATAAACAATATTTATGAATAAAAAGCATCAAAAGTTACAACTTCCCTGAACAACAAAATGAAACTGTCAGAGCAACGTTCACAGATATGGTGAAAAATGTAACAGTTCAAGTAGTAGTTGAGAGGGATATTCTTGCAATACATCGGATCCCTGCGAAAGGTGGTGCCTCAAAGCCAGGAACTGTGAAATTTTGGAATGCAGAATCCAAAGGCAATATCGCCAGGAAGAAAAGGGATTTTAAGAGCAAATTCAATGTAAGAATAGTGGAAGATGTCACTCGGCAAAATATGCAATTGTTAAATAAATTGACCACCCATCCAAAAATTGAATCTTCCTGGTATTACAATTGCAGTGTGCAGGCCAAAACAAATGCTGGCAAAAGGTACAAATTTGACCTTTTTGATTACACTAATAAACAATCATTCCCAATCTGGATGTGACATACTTTTTCATAGTGATTCGGCTTACACTTGGACGAATAAAACTTCCAACCAAAGATGTGAAATTTTTTCTCGCCTATGTATATACTGGGGTAGGAAAGGTCACTTCAATAGCAAGACAAAGCCTGTAATCGGTAAGAAATTTCTCATGATCTTGCAGTTTAATTTGGACTTGTACTAAACTTGTGCTTGATCTTGGAAAGAATGAGTATAAGACGTTCGTGTTGGTCATAAATTTGTCAAATGTATACATGTCTGTGGGTATGTATATGTGCATATATGAATGTATATGTATGTATGTATGCATGTATGTATGTATGTATGTATGTATGTATGTATGTATGTATGTATGTATATATGTATGTATGTATGTATGTATGTATGTGTTCGTGCAGTGTGTGTGTGTGAGAAAGTGTCTATCTGTCTTGTGTTTCACTAACACTTATACACGCATATACATGTCCAACAAATTGATGATGAACTTGTATATAATGGCTTTTAATCGTTTGGACAAGGAAGAAAATGAACGAATACAATCTGTGGTTTTTATTGTTTTTTTATACAGCTACACTGTATTGATCTTAAAAGTTTACAAGTATATCAACACCCTAGTGTACAACAGACTGCATGTTTCTTTATTTTGGGCAACATCATATATGTACCCAGTGGTGCATGATATTGTACTAAACTTATCACCTTTTTAGACATGTTGTGGTTGTGTAAGAGTGTATCCCAAGGTAAAAGGGAGTTATGTTTATGATATTGATTGTGTAATGCATAGTTGTATATTAGCTCTTCAAAATTTCAACTCAAAAACAGAACTAGAAATGGATACCCAGATTAAAATTGTATCAATGAATGCTAGGGGTCTACATAGTTCCAATTTAAAAAGAAGAGATATTTTCTGCTGCGTGAAACACATGAATGCATCCGTTAAATGACTACAGGAGAAACATAGTACTTGTGACCCAAATTTAAAACTTACACGAAAAGATGTCTTTGTAGAAAATAAAAACTTGTATTATCTTGCCAACTTTCTAATCTTGCTTGCAAAATAGGTTATATACAGATCACGTTGTGCACGAAAAATCCCAAAATCGCGCCCATTATAAACATTGTGCTAGATCGTAGAAAAAGCTGGAAAAATATATTGCTAAAATGAATAACAGAACTGATAAGTTTAAGGAAAAGTGGACCCTTTAATCAACTTTGTGTTTCCCTTCTTAATTTTTCTTTACTTTCACGTTAAAGGAACAAACAGGCAATGTAAAACATCATTGAGGTTGTAAATGAGAGTCTCTTTTGTACAATATTTGAGAGTTTACCAGTCTGTGTGTGCTAGTGTGTTTACGTGTGTGTTGTATCTAAGTAACGGAGCATGAGTAAAGCTCAGGATGGAAAACAATCTTAACGTAATGCCGCATACACCTGGTCAGGTGGTGATGTAAAGGGACGTTTATAATCCTGGTAACTTATGTTCCATTAAAAAATGTGAACTGTCACTGAAATTTGAAATGTAAAATAAAAGATAAAAGAACAAACAGAAAAACCCTCACTTTGTTTACAATTCTGATCATTCTTCACCACATCTATTTTCGCTCTATCATACATATTTTTGATATAGTGTGTGTGTGTGTGTGTGTGTGTGTGTGTGAGAGAGAGAGAGAGAGAGAGAGAGAGAGAGAGAGAGATTTGGAATTTTAACGCAGCTTTAACTATTATTCAGTCATATCGCTACGATGTCTGCAGTGTGACAGTTTATAGTGATGTCTAGCACTGGGCACCATGCCGCAGAGATGTAGCATGATGTCCCCACCCAGTCACATTATCCTGACACCATCCGACCAGTCCTAACATTAACCTCTTAATGCTTAGTGAATCAAACCCAGGTCCGCGGGTAAACAGTACCAATCGCCTTGGCTGCACGCACCAGTCTATATTCCATCAGGACAAAAATCCTATACTGTAAGTATGTTATCTTTTACTTTTATCCTTTACCTTGTATGGCCTCTTCGGAATTTTTACATGTTTGCTGTATATATATATATATATATATATATATATATATATATATATATATATATATATATATATTTATATCTACGGGAGCTGCCATTATCCTAACGTTTTTAGCATTTATTTTAAACTTTACCAAAGTCATGACTTATCTTTCATCATACTATATAGTTTTACCATTGACATGACTTATGTTTTATCATACTATACAGTCAGAACTGAGCTGATGTACTCCTGTACTGCTCATTAATCCTTGGCTTTAACTGTGTTTGTAATTAAATGCCACATAAAGGATTCTTGAGTGAAAAAGGATTTGCGAGCACATTGAAAAGGTGATACTGCACACTTCCTACGCACACTGACACTTAGACTTGGTACATACCCCACAGTAAACAGAACCACGTCCCACGATGATTTGACACTGCGTAGAGGGGGTGTACTGCTGTCCAGGCAGTTTGAACATAAAATTCGTCTGTTCGTCCAATTCGGCTTGCGTGTAGAAAGGTTTCCTGGTTACACAATCTCTGAAATATGAAATGGATTGTTCACAGTAACAGACATATATATTCATACATACATACAGACAGACTGAGAGATAGATAGATAGATAGATAGATAGATATACAGACAGACAGATATATAGATAGATAGATATGCAATGTAGCTGTATACCTTCCCACTCCGGTTTATACTTTTATCCGCTAGTGCCCTACCAACCTCCATATATACATAAAACTTGCTCTAATGTTTATAGATGCATACGGGCACAACATCTATATCCTAAGAGGCCATGCTATATTTTCATTCATCATCTTAACATTACAATTCAATTGCTGAGGTTACTGACCAACCAGTTTCCACAAATTGCTGTTAAAAGCTGTGTTCTTCTGAGCAACTGATCACAGCAGGTACCTTTACGAAAATACATCTTCAACGAATGCAGTTTATAATCCTATTTGTCTCTATGCAGATTGTACATACTTGTTCGCTAGTATCTTCTTAAACGCCTCCACGGAACATTTAGAAAATAGCCAGGGGTTCTTAGAGTATGCCTTATTGGGATCGAAAGTTGATACCAAGGGAGTCATAATAAAGCGATCTTCAGCCCTACAAGAAGTGGCACTGACGTCTCCATCATGGACAGCTCCAAGGCTGGAACAGGAAATACAAGCAGGAATCATAACCTCCATACAAAATGTAAAACTTGGTTTGATCACAATGTATACCGCAGCGAGTTCCTTTTATAATTTACAGAATTGAAGAATAAAAGTAATGTTTGTATTTTATTTCTTTCTAAACAATGCTCCAGTCACATATTTTACATATGAGGTAATTGAAATTCCTAGAGGATGTAGGTAAGGAACCATATACGATATATGGCAACATTGTGTCCCGCATAGACACGATGATCAGTTATAATTCGAATAAATTTCTTACTATTTATATAAATAGTCCTTGTTTTTATAGTATTGTTCTTAAAAAATAATATTCTTGAAAGCAATAGAAATGATGTATTCTCCTGAATTGACACCCTTTAATTCCCAGCTAAATATTCATTTGCATACATTTTTAACTTGTTAGTAAATTCTTACCGTGTGGCTCTTACATAAATATGGAATTTGATGGTACGAAATTCAAGCCATAATTGATTAATATGCAATCCAAAGGTAAATATTTTCTTGAAATCGACACACGTTCAATATATCCATTTATGTTTGTGTTTAATTAACATGTCATTAGTGCCTAAAAAGTCATACGCAGTCGTCCGGTGTTCCGGTCCTTCACCATAAGCCTAAAAAGTCCTACACAGTCGTCCGGTCTTCCTGTCCTTCAGCACAATATGGCCCTGAATAAACTTGAATGCTTAATCCTCACATTCTACAACATTCTTGTATACAAAGCTATTAAAGCTCTAATATATATTTTTTTAGCATGTAACAGCATTTTATTATCATCCTCAAGCTGACTTAATTTAGCTTCTACGTTAGTATTATTACAAATTGTTTAGAAATATTTGTATTATTTCTATAGTGAATCTCCCGGAAAAAAATCTATTTGGTTCTAGTGTATAAAAATATACCGAAGACTCTGCAATTTCCTGTGTTTTTATGTTTAGATTTCTACGAATCCTTTAATTGCAAATATTTTCTCTAATCATAAAAGAAGAATTAATAAAGGACAACAAATGGATATAATTAAATGTCGTTAAAGTCTCGATATCTCTCGGCCAATTTTTAACGAATAGTTCACAACTTATTTCATAGTCTTATGTAAAGCAACATTCTCATTTCTCGAGGAGAATACAATTATTTTATAAATGTAACTATGACAAAAGGTGCGATAATCAAAAGCCTCAAATCGAAAAGGCTTGCTGATTATTTTGATTTACGTATTTTATGTCCATTGCATACCTCTACATTAAGTATTCTCGCCGAAAGATGAGCTACTGCTTTAAATGGAGCAATCCGGAAAACAGATACAACTTTCAATCAACATTTGCGCATATTGAAACCCAGAATCAACAAAAGGAAACATAAGTAAAAAGCAGGAGAACGCACATGAGGGATAGGGTACAAAAGTTGGCTTACCTATGACCAAGTTCGTGTGCTGTCACGGTCGTAGTCTTAAAATAATCAGTCGAATGAACAATCTCAACTCTATAACCAGGCACACATACCTGCTTGAAATAGGAATTACCTTAGAGGAAACAAAGAAAAAAGACTAGATCAATAATAACAAACTTAAAAGATAACCAAAGATACCGATTAAATGACGCACCAATCCATACTTATAGTAACAGAATGTATTTGAGTCATTTAAATGAAATTGAATCGGACTGATTAAATACACTCGCGAATTGTAAAGCTAATGATAAACTTATTATGTCGACAGAAACAGGTATATATATATATATATATATATATATATATATATATATATATATATATATGCAACAACGCCTTATGCCAGCCTCTATATATACCTGCTATATATATATATATATATATATATACCCTATATATATACACACATTTGTATCATACCAGGTTGCCTCTGGACATACGAATGTTGATAAATGTTAAGCCAAACCGACCAAAGGGAGAGAGAGAGTTTTATGATCGGTAGTACTGGTATTAAAGAACAATAATGATTAAGATCATTTGTATATGTATTAAAATATTTTAATTACCTGTTGTTGGTTCGTCATTTGGCTTACTTTCTATTCCACATTAATTTCCATGCGTCGGTACGTGAATGGCTTAGACTTTTTGTGAATGGCGTACCTAACCAAGTCTTGCTAGTGTTCTACGTTCTTCATTAAAACCATCTTTCATGTTTAGATCATAAATGTGTATTATATTGATTTAATCAAATGAAGAAAACTAGAAACTAGATAAATAAAACAATCAACTTATTAACATGCAAAGGTGATTGTGAATA